>PVJA010043803.1:0-16558 GCA_004027025.1 Myocastor coypus | reverse complement strand
TTTTTTTTTTTTTTTTTTTTGTATCTTCCAGGGTCAAATCCCCTCAGGATTAAATTTGAGACCATAGACAGTACTTTGTAGAACTGTTGTTAGTGTCAGCCTTCGGGACGAGTCACCGTCATTGCTTGGCCATTTTGCTTTCTGTGAAAGCCTGAGAGAATGTTTTTCTCTGGGTGACTCTCCTTAGACGCACTGCAGTTCATTCATCCCTTTCCTCTGAGGTCCCATAATCTCCTTGACCAGGAAATTTCGGACACCTCTGAGTTATAGGATATTATAGCACAGGTTCTCTTATATCCTGGGTCTTTATTGACCTTGAAGGGCTAGGGCCAAAATATTGGCTATCCTTATAGCCCTTCTTTTTCTCCAATTGTCGGTCTGTTAACTTACATTCTCAACCACCGTGGAAATTAATGTGAAAATTATTTGAAAAACTAGGACCAAAGGTCCCATTTGACCCAGCCATTCTTCTTCTGAGTATTTTCTCAGAAGAATTAAAACTATCATATATGTATCATGTTTGTAGCAGGAGAATTTGTAATAACTAAATATAGAAAATAATCCAAACACTTACCAACTGGGGAATGGATAAAATTTTTTATACAACAAAGACTACTCAGCTATAAAATCCATAAATTTGAGTCTTCTGTAGGTGAATGGATACAACTTGAGACCATACTCATAAGCGAAATAAATCAGATCTGCATGTCTCAACATCATATTGTCTTCCTAGTGTAAGAACCTGTAAAAGCAAATACAATCTAAAAGGTACAGTTGATATTATGAGAGGGAAATAAACTGCCAAAAGGGAAAAATAATTAGGATAGAGGAATGGATAAGTGAAGGAAGGAAAAAGAATTTTATTGTGTGTGTATGTGTGTGTGTGAGAGTTAAGTGTACTGCTTATTTCTATTAATTCACAGAAAAGAATGATTTGTGCTTATATTGTTTGAAAACTTTTACATACCTCTCTTCAACTATTTTGAAGTAACAATATGCAATATAGTTGAAGACAGCATTATGCAAATATAACAATTGAATTCATATTATTTTGTTTAGTGAAACTCTGTATCATATCTAACATTTTATTACTATTTTGTATTCTCTTTAAAAATAAAAAGAAATATGCAGTGTAGTAATGATTGTTAATTTCCTGCTATCTTGTTTTGAAATTCTATATCATTTTTATTATTTTTCTCTTTAAAATAAAATAAATAAAATGAACAGTCAAAATATTATATTATTCCACTGCAAACTCTGAAAATTGTTTAATGTCAAAAGTATGGAAGGATTTCATAAAAACTCTTTAGATCATTGTTTGCCTAAGTGATGTTTAACTAATCTGACCTAAAGTCATATGAGATAAATTATGGCACCAATACAATAAAAAAATGGAAGCATTTGCTTCTGCTTTTTAATTTCTATTTTGATTGGAAGAGTATAAATTCTGTTACAGCCAATAATTGCTATTTAACTAAGTATCAATGAATCCATCATTTCCTAGAGTCACGTTATTTACTGAGCCATATACAGTCATTGAAATTTTGTCATGAGTTGCTGGGTCACACACTCAACCAGGTTTTAGCATAAATTCTACCTTCACCTTTCCTTTCTTGTTCTCAACACAATAAATATCAAGGATGTAGGCACCTAATAACATAGCCTCTGTTCCTCCCTTCCTAAACATGTCTTTTGCACAAAGGCATTAAAAGCAATGATAATAGCTATATTTAGTGAGTACTTATTTTGTGTCATTAAGCTAAACTCTCAAATGAATACTGTTATTCAATTCTTATAACAAGTCAGTGAGGCATGTTGACTGAAAATAAGAAAGGTAAAAAGCTGATGCGCAAAGAGCGTAAGGAGGGCAGCAAATGTGCAGAGCTGGTGAATGGCAGGAAACGGACTCAGAGACATACTAAGGTAACCATTGTCCTGTGCTCTGTTTTATGCACCAAATATTTTCTGACCTTTTTCATTGCCCATAAAGCCAAACCAGTTCAGGTAATTCAGGAAAGAGCTGGCAGGATGAGCCACTGTGCTGAGCTCTCATATTACTGCTTGTTGAGCCTTTGGGAACTGAGCTATATTTCATCAAATTTGGATTTTTCTTTATAGTGTTTTCTTTATCTTATCAAAAGGTTTTCTACAACAATATTATGTCTATTCCATGGGTGCTAAAGGTTTTCATGTGGAATTGATTGTAAGATACATCCTAAATACATTGTGCCTAAATTTTTAAAAATGTTCTAAGTCAGTATAGTATAATAATTTGCGGACTGGGGGAGGGGGATAGTTTAGTGGAATAAGTGCTTGGCTGGCAAGCCCCTGGTCCTGAGTTTGATCCCTGGTACCACCAAAAAACAAACAAACAAAAAACTTTCCAGTATGATAATTTCTTTGGAAAGGGTCTACAGGTTGTTCAGGGTCTCACGACTACATCCGATTTGTAGTGATCTGCCTACTTACAGCCTTTCAACTGCTAGGATTACAGGTACACGCCACTATGCCCACTCTCAATTGCTGTCTCAACATGTCTTGGGGGTGGGGCTGGCACAGCATGGTCCAAGGATTGAACTCTTGGACCCTCAGCCTCCTTGCAGCTGCTTTAATCCACTGAGCTATTTGGCCAGCCCAAGAGTTGAGAAGGATCTCTCTCTCTCTCTCTCTCTCTCTCTCTCTCTCTCTCTCTCTCTCTCTCTCTTTCTCTCTCTTTTCTGGCTCATGCTGCCTTAAGGTTGGGTTTGGGAGGGCATGTGCAGCTGGGGATCAAACCCTGGTCCTCTGTGCCTGACTGTGTTTTCCTGAGCAGGTGCTTAAACAACTGGGCGAAGCTTCAGGCCCCCAGTGTGATAAATATTGATTAGAGCTGATTATCAAAATTAATTTAGCTATAGTCTTGCACCTCCATCATCAGTGTGATTTTGATCTACTTTCAGTAACATGTTATCCAAGAGAAAATCATTTTGTTCTACCACAGCCTAATAAGCTTTTCCAACCACACAGCCTGTTCATTGACCTGAGTGTGACACTAAGTCAGTGTTCACTGCATTGAAGCTTCAGTAGTCTCTGCTCAAGCCTAGGGCTAGTTAATCAGTCAGTATGAGCTCCTATTGCTCAGAATCCTGCTACATGCATGTTCCAGATAAAACATAAGGAGAGACAAGGATCTCATAAATTGAGGAACAACGCTTTTCTGGATAGAAATGCCTTGTTCTGCTGTAGGATGCCCCATCTTTCTAGGAGCCCATCTTCTATCTGCCAAATCTGTCTTCTTCTCTTGGTTCTCATGACCACCCGCATTGGCCCACACTCTCCTCACATCCTATCTGGACCACAGCCCCTTTGTGTCTATCTGTTCTTGTGTTGAACATCAACACCCTGTGATAAGTGCCAACATCTGGGAGACATCAAGATGCACTGGAAATGAAGCTCTCACTTAGTGGTGCAACTACCACATTTCCAGCCTGTGGAAAAACCTTGCCTCATAACAGCTCTTCCCACTTACATTCAAATATGCCCTTGCCCTGGTCCTGCATATTTACCAACTTCAGACTCTTGAAATCAATATTCGTGTCGTTTTGCTAATTAATTTGGTTAACAACTGTTTGTCTGAGTAGACTATTAATGGGAGTTGGACAAGAATTCCTCGGTGTTTTAACACTATTGTCTATTGTGTAACTATAAAAGGAATCTAAGACGAACTGTTTTCCCCCTCTCTGGTGTCACAAAAGTTTTCAAGGTGGTGCTGAGTTACTGAAGCAAAACAACCATGTCCCGCCCTTGCGACGAAATGAAAGAATCACCAGGGAACCAAACCAAATGTCATCATAGTTTGTTGACTTGCTACATTTCTAATTGGAAAGGTTAGTTTTCTGGGCCTGCATTTTTCTCCTGCAGATATAAGACGGGTGGTTTGTCATTCTTAGTTGGGTTCTTATGTGATAGGCAATGCTGCTTTGGCTCTAGAGAAGTGAGTTAATGAACAGCAGATGGTGTTTCCATTAGTATTGGCTTATGGCTTTGTGAAAAATGGAATATAATGTTTCTTTTACCCTGGAACTTACACTGTTAAAATTTCATTTGCAAAATTTAGGCTGCTATACCCCCTACTTGAGTGTGTCAAAGGACTCTAGTTCAAGTAAGGACTTGACTAATGTTATTACATTTGCAAATGAAGCTTCAGAAAATAACCAGTTGATGGGAAGGTAAGTCATAGTTGCTTTTTCTGATTTACTTTGGAAAATGCTAGCAAAAGTTAGCAAAAGTCATATTTCTACTTGAAAGAATTGAATAAATGCTAATATAACTTGGTGAAAACAGCAAATAGCAAAAAACTGGATATTCTTCTAAAGGTATGTACCAAGTAACCATACAACAGTGGTTTGATGATTGGCCCACCTTAGAATAATATGATATGAATATAAATTATGGTTATTACTCTGAGGAAGTAAACATTGCAAATAGTAGTAACACACTTCTACAATAACTGATAAGTCACTGTTAACAATATTATTCTAAAATGTGCTTATTAATTCCACTAAAAATGAATCATCTACGAGTCTCAATATTTTACTTTTAAGTGGATATATCTTGAACATATACTCATAAGTGAAATAGACCAGAACTAAATGTGTAAATATGATATAGTCTCCCTAGTGTATGACTCAAAAGAAGAAATAAATATGGGACGGCATAACATGGCTAAATGGAAATCAAGACCTTATGGATTAAACAATGATGAGACAGCAAGCAGAAAAGTTAGGAAACATGGCAGGAGCAAAACGATGCACAGGATGAATTAGACAGTGGTCCTAAGAATCTCCACCAGGTTTTTAAACTAGCAGTGAATTGGTAGAATTCTCACCCTGATTAACTATATGTGCTAATATCTGTGAAGTAACCAGCTACACTGAGGATAGCAATGTGTGCACCTGCCAGTCTGTTTTCTTAGATGCGTGCTGCTTCTAATGTCGTATCAATTATTGCTATACTCTCTCTCAAGTAAATGTTTGTTTGAAAAAAGGATAAGCAAAGAGAGTAAGATAGAAGGGAAAAATGTCATAGGATTGACCTGGTACAATTTTTTATATGGTTAGATTTCTAAATTTCTGTGTAAAAATATATAATTATTTTTATCACATTTTATAGGGATTTGTTAGAATATAAATGATTGATGGAAAATATTGGTTCCAGGTTAAATCTAAGATGTTTCCTATTCCAAAGGATAGTGATGTGTGTTGCATTTTTTTTTTTGAACTGGCTCTTGATTTTTAAAATTTTGAGGAAATAAGATAAATGTTAATATTCATGCAATATTGCAGTTCAGTATCATGTCACCTTTTACTGTCAGCATACAATGTTTTTTAAACTTTTGTTTTATTTATTTATTTTGTACAGGGTCTCACTACCCATCTCGGTAGTGATCCTCCTGTCTCAGCCTCCCCAGTACTGGGATTGCAGGAACAAGCCACAATACCTGGCTTTGGTGACCAGCGTGGAAACATGCAGTATCAAGAACCGGCCGGGTCCTCGTGCTTGCCAGGCAGGTGCTGAGACCGCCACGCTATCTCCCCAGCCCAACATGCAAAATTTTTGAAAAAGAAACTCTTAAAGCTTTCATTACCCTTTATAAAGTTGCTAGATCCCTAAGCAGTTGAAAATGCATCTAACATTTGTAGATTAGCAGTGGATGTCACATGTTCAAGATTTAGTTAAAACATAAGTAGAACCCCTATACACACCAATGATCACACAAGCTATTAATCACACTGGTCTGGTAATTCAACATAATCAAACATTTATTCATTTTTAAAGAAAAATAAGTTTATCAGTATAATTCAGATATGCACATGATCTCATTCATCACACGAAATTTATACCTGGGCACGACATATGCTGATTCCTTCTTTTTCCCATTTCCCTCCTTTTAACCTCCTCTTCCTCCTCCTTATTTGCAAAGCTTTGCTTCCAATTTATCCTTCTTTTCTCACCTTTTCCATTTCCCTTCCTTCCTTTCCCCATCTCTGCTCCCTAGATCCCCATTCCTTTTGAACCAGGTTTTTCTATTTGACAATATCTATTATATATTTTCATTATTTTTTACTCTTTCATTTTTTTACACCAGAGAGACAATGTAATATTTTAAAATGTGTCCCATTTATTACCATTTATGATTATGGCTTCAAGATATAACCATTTAGCTGTACACATTTCAAATTTATCTTTCTTTGTAATTGAGTAGTACTTCATTGTATAAAAGACCATCATTTTTATTCATTCACCAATTTTTAAATTTTTTTAGTGTATTTTGGTTGTCACAGGGTCTACTAGCAACTCAGACTCACAGTGATCCTCCTGCTTTCAGCCTCCCCAGAGCTGGGATTACAGACGTGTGCCACTAAACCAAATTCTGACCGGCTCAGCTGATCCAGGGGGCAGAGTTGGCACAGTATGTGGTGTTGGGGATGGAACCGCAGTGCCTGTGCTTGCCTAAGCTTGCCTAAGCATGCACCTTAGTCTGCTGAGCTATCTTGCCGGTCTGTCATTCAGCAATTAATAGGTTTGGGTTTGGGTTTGGGTTTGGGCTTGGGTTGTTTCTAAGACTTAACTACTACAAATTGTGTTGCTACAAACATGGCTGCACATATGCAGCTGTGGTATCAAGCTTTTAATGTTTTAGAAAGAAACAAAGAAAGGGAAAACTGGGTCAAGTGGGATCTCTAGTGAGCTGCTTTTTCACTGATTCTGACCTAGCACGTATTGCTCTTTGTTTCATCATGCAGTTGATGGATTGTGTTTTTCATGGTCCCTCATTAGTTTTAAGCGATATTTCTTTTTATAATTGTGAGCCATGATTCTGCCTGATAGGTCTGATATTCTACGCTCACTTTTTTTTTCATTTGAGTTTGCAAACTTTCAGTGGAATTCTTGATTTCCTAGTTATCTATTTGAATCTATTTCTTGGATTCCATTTTTCCCCATATTAGGAATTCATGGTTTATACCATTTTCCTTTGCTCTATTTTAAAAAATCAATCTACTCTAGATTTACTGAGTGGTTCCTTTATTATGATCATCATCTATTTTTAATCTAATATTCTCTATAACTTCATACGTCTGTTTTTTTTTTTAACTTCTATTGTTATAATTTCAGAAATTCAAGTATGTAAATTCTAATTTTCTTTATTGTGCTATCCCCTGGATTTGTTCTGGACTTGTTGGAGGTCTGAGGCTGCATTTCGCGTCTGCATACTTTTGCTCTCTATTTTTTAAAATTTTAATTTGTTTCTGTGTTGTTGCTTATATTTTTTTTTGTCAGGTAGCTTTATCACTGGTATCAAGGCTTTCCTAGGAAATTTCCATTTCTCAGCTATGTCTTCTAGCTATAGTTGGCTCTTGGTCTTGTGGCCATGTCAAGCTCCTATCTTCCACTTTATTGGAGGTAAGAAGTTGCTATCTATTTGGCTCAGAATCCACTTCTTTGGTACTGGACTATGGGAATATCTAGGACCCCAACAATCATGACATGGGCATGTAGTGATGAACAACTCATTCCAACAGGTACAGCACCATGCCTGAAGTAGCCAACTAGTGATAACAATATGAAGTGTAGACCAGAACCTGACAAAGTGTGGTAACCAGTAATTTGGTAACCATGGGAGCAAGATCCATAGTTAAATGACAACATCCAACACAAATAAGGAACTTGTATGCAGTGAGCTTCCCCTTGGTAGAGTGACAGTATCCTGTGGGGTGATTTAGGAGTGAAAAGGGACAAAACAAAATAATAACTGAAGAGAAATGTAGCACAAACAAGGACAAAGGACAAAGGATGACTGCTCAAGCTTTGGGAAGCTGTAGGACAGGAGAAAAAGAATGAAAGAGAGAGAAAGAATATTGAGGGAAACTGGAAAGAATATATAAAATGTTTATTCACCTGAAATACAAAAAAAAAAAAATCAGGAAAGAAAGAAAGAAGACAAAACCAAAATTAGAAGTCAAAACCTACATAACCACACACACACACAAGAAAAAGAAATACAGAAAGAGAAAAAACAAAACAATCTAATAAATGAAGAGAGAAAGAGAAAGATCAAAAAAGAAAAACCTTCCTCTGGTGCCTCCAGTTCTTTCAGTGTCCTACTGAGAGCTGAAATCTGCACTGAATGACCACCAGTTCTGGGTTCCTGCTGGGCGCAGGGATGACCTTGGTCATCGCACCGACTCTTCTCATGTGTGAGTCTTAGGGTACAGGTAGAGCCCTTGTCTTTCGGCTGGCCAGGGTGTTCGTGCTGCTATTGGCTGGGGCCTGTGCCCTTGTAGTGAGGCCAGCCAAAGCCAATCACCTGACCATCCCATTTGACACAGGGCAGTATGGATGCCCTTGTCCAGGTGCCTGTTTGTGCAGTTTGTATAGAGCAAAGGGATACTTCCGTTCCCTTCTAGCCAGGGGTAAAACTGGCTTTGGGCAGCCACCGGAATGAAGTCTGTGTAGTGCTTGCTCCTACTTCTCAGCAGGATCCTCTCAGTTTCTGGTGCAACTGCTGACAGTCTACTATAAATAGATGACCATTTCCTCAATGCACTCCACGATGTTGGCCATGCAGGGAACCTGGGGATGTCATGCTACTGGAGTTTGAGCCCCCAGGTGACCCTTCCTTCCTGTGCTACTGCTCTGAGAGCCTGACTTCTTGGTGCCACTCTACCTCCCTCACCAACTGCTGACGCTCAGGGGGAAGCTGATTCTCATTGCTTCCTCCAACTGAAGAAGATCGTTCAGGCCCAGGGCATGTCTCCAGTTTGCAGTGAACAGAAAAGCAATTTCACTGCCTGCCTCCCCAGTTGGCTACACAGCCGCTCTTTCCACCCTCTGTGGTCTCTAGTCTGTGGTGGTGAGCTACTTTTTCCATAGTAACACATCTGATTTTCTTCTCCCTTGTTTGTTCCCTTGTGGTTCCTGCATGCCCTGTATGCACTTTGGTCCTTTCCAAGCTATTGTTTTCCATATTTTTGGTTTTTTGTTCTGGAGAAGCTGAATTGCTGGAACTCACCACTGCCGTGTTTCTGTCTCACCATGTCTTCATGAGTTTGACTCTCTATGTGCATATAATTATAGTCATACATTTTTTTCTTTGCATTTTAGGGAAGGATCTAGGGCACAAGGTAATCAGGGTCTCACTGCTAAATCAGACTCATAGTGATCTGCCTGTTCAAGCCTCCCAAGAGCTGGAATTATAGGCATGTGCCACCATGCTCAGTCTCAATTTCCATCTCAGCATGTCCTAGGGGCGGGGCCAGCACAGCAGGCCCAAAGATTGAACCCCTGGCCCCTGAGCCTGTTTGCAGGCACTTTAATCCACTGAGCTATTTTGCCAGTGCTAAAAGTTGAAAAGGAATTATTATTTTTTTTTTTAATTTTTTTTTTTTTTTTGGCTAGCTCAAGCTGCCTTAAGGATGGGTGTGGGGATCAAACCGCTGTCCCCTGTGCCCCAATGGGATTGCCCGGGCAGGCACTTAAACCACTGAGCTAACCCAAATACCCCCTATAATCTTATAACTTAAAAGTATTGCTGTCTGAAGATACTATTTGGAGTATCACGCCATTATAATTCACCAGTGAAAAGGAAGAGCAGCAAAAATGTGATGCTTGAGCCTCCACTCAAGCCACTTTAATTGGCAAATAATATGTCTCAGTGCATCATTTAATTTCATGAAATCGTGACACCTAAAATTGATCTAACACCAGGACCCTAAAATCTACTGAAAGGCCAGAGCTCCATTTATTTATGACTGTGGCACTAATGGCTCATGTTCTTTTTCACTTACACAGCTGGCAATTGGACACTGATTGGATGCTTGCTAAGAAGTCCTCGTAATGAGTCACACTAGAGCAGAGTAAACGTCCAGATCGTGCATTCCACTGCTGCCCAAAATTACAACATGCCATGAACCTTGACATGGGAGGTAAAACATACATTCCTAGGTAGCTGATGATAAAAGAATCAAAATTTCAGCAAAAAATATTCCACATTACAGCACCCAGTGTCAAGATGATGGATCCATATAAAACCTTAAGCCAACCAGATGAAGTAAAATGACTTTTTTAGATTGCAAAACTGTCAGATTACAAAACTATTTAAGCACTAAAAAAAAAAAAAGAAAAGAAAAAGGAAAAAGCCATGATTTACTAAAAGAATGGCTACTATGAATGCAGGTAGTATACTAACTGAGCATGTTTCGATTCTCAGAATAAATAGTTATGTCCCATAGGGTGTTATAAAGTTTATATTTTCTTGAAAAAAAGATTTATCAAGATGACCTATTTGGATAATCAAAAAATGTTTATTTCTTTTGATGACTATGTTAGTGTATCAAAGAATCTATTCCCATGTTTATTAGCTTAATTCTATCTATATTTCTTGGGAAATTGACTTTAGGAAAACTACAATTTAGAATTTTAAATGGTTTCAAATAACAGGGTAGGTTATTGGTTAGCTTTGAGCTGATTCCAAACCCTTGACAGCTTGATGCTTTGAAGTACATTTCCCCTGTTTTTTTGTTTTGTTTTGTTTTGTTTTTTGTCTTTTTGAGACAGGGTCTTGCTATGCAGTTCAAGCTAGCCTTGAGCTCACTTTTGTAGCCCAGGCTGGTCTCAAACTCACACTGATCCTCCTGCCTCAGCCTCCCGAGTGCTGGGATTATAGGCGTGCACCACCATGCCCGGCTCCCCTGGTTTTTTTTTTTTTTTTTTTATCAGATCTCTTATGCAAGAGCTTGCAGTGAACTCACCCTCCCTTTGAGGACATTACATGACCTCTTATAAATATCCCATATGTGATTAATTGAAAGCTATTGGACTTCAAAATACATTTAATGGACACTTTGAGTGCTAAGGCAAGGATAGTCTCTTCCTGTTAACTTTAGAACTAATTTCTAAAACCTGGGCCAGTAATGCTACCCTCTAATACTGAACACCTCATTTGTCACTGCTACCTGTGTTGCATGGGGATGCCAGCTTTCTCTAAGAATCAATCAACTATATTTCAAACTTTAATGAGATTTTACTTTCCATAGAGGTCTGATTTACCCTACTTGAGCAAGCAGACTTCAATAATTATAAAATTAACTTCTCATATGGTTAATTAAATTAACCATTCATTTTATAGCTAGTAGAATTAGCTTCCTATATGATATGTTTCATCTGTCAAGTACATTTCCTGTAGATTTCTTCATATTACTGTTCCCTTCTTTGAGAACTGTGAATCTAAGGAAAAATACTATTTTTTGTAGCAATCAACTATGTCATTAATGAAAGGATATTTCACTCTCCTTATTTTTACCATAGAACCCTAGTCTGACGTTTCAACAACACTCAGCATGAGAAAAGAGAGTGTCTAGAAATGGATCCAATTCCTGGTGGTAAGGAGGACTGCCCTCCGGGATGGCCTCTTCCCTCCTATCTTGAATATAACCACCATAATCTGGTGTAAGAATAATTAGACTGTACATCATTGTGATCTTTTTTCTCTATCCCTTGAGAGTCTGGCTCTGAGGAAATCTGCTGGCATGGTGTAAGCAAGCTGCCTTGTGAGATGGACCATGCATTAGTTGCTGAGGGTAGCCTCCATCCAACAACCTTAGAAAGGCTCACTCCCACCAAGATCCAGGCAAGTAAACTCACTAGCAAGTGCCTGGTTGGTGAATTAGATGATACTACTAAATGTTGTTTCATGGCATACATTGTGGAGAGATGTCAATAATATCTGTCCTAAAGAATAGCTCTTCTCATTTATAAATGCCAACACAGTTGGTGCTTTAGGAAAGAATTCACTCAAGGGAATAGGTTCTGGATATATGGTGCAAAATAAAAGTTTATATCTGGAGAACACTGGAGATGGACCTTACACTTGTCACATGCATACCCAAGTGTATAAAAGAAGAAAGTAGAAAAAGTGAAGTTAGTAGTGTCAAGCCTGGCAATTGTAAAATAGAACGTATCCACACAAATCTGCTACTGAAAATAGTAAAGAAATGAATGAATGAATGAATGAATGAATGAGTGAGTGAGTGAATGAATGTGTAATGTGTTAAGAGCAGCCTAAGGCAGAGAGAAAAACAGGGCTTCTATGTCTGAAACTCAGCATGACAATGGATGATAAACTATGACTAGGAAGCTGGGAAGGCTAAACCCAGAGTTGAGATCTCCCAAAGAAAAAAGTTCCTGGCCAAAACCCAGGCCTGGAGGTGGGATCCCCAAGGGTCTCAGCATGAGAAGAGAGATCTGGAAACCAGGCAGATTTAGGCCTTGCCTGGAATGAAGATCAGGTTCTGCGATCTCCGGATTCAGGAATCTGACGTCACCACCTTTCAGCTCAGAAGACAAGCAAAGCAATTTGACTTCTGAGCAAGGTTATCATCCAGAGCTTCAATATTTCTCTACAGCTTTTGATATAAAATGTCCATCCGGCAGTGAAAACCTATCCAAGGAGACAGAAAGCCAAGTCATGGCCTAGAACTAGTGCGTTGGGAATCAGGACAAGGAAATCACTGAAATAAACTGTAAATAACTAAGATTAATACATTCAGGAAATTAAAATTCAAGATGAGAATTTTAGAAATGAGGTAAAAGGTATAAAAGAAACAAAAAGAAAATTTTAGGAGTAAAACATATAATAACTGCAGATTTAATACCACCAAAGAAAATAGTCAGTTTGAAGCAGAAAATATAGGATGAAAAGCCAAAGGTAACAAGAAACTCAATGAGAAAAAAGATACAATAATAAATGTGAATTTGAATCCAAGAAGGAAAAGAGAATAAGGCTGAAGCAATACTTAAAGAAAAAATATCAATAATCTTAAACATCAATAATCTTAAAACTTAAATCTTAAAAAATATCAATAATCTTAAAACTCCTCTTCATCAAAATTTACCATTAAAAACTTGAGACAGCAAGGTAGATAGGGAGCATACATTTGCAGCACATCGAGCTGACCCAGGACTATGTCCAGAATAGAGAAAGCACTGCAAATCAGAAGAGACACCTAATTCTTCTAAATGAGTAAGAGACTCACACAGTCTTCTGATAGAAGGGATCATTCTGACAGCCAGTAAGCACTAACGGAGATGCTGAAGCCTCAGTCACTAACAAATGCAAACTGAAGCCTCCAACTCCCGCTACTCACAGGCTGCACCAGAAGGATTGCAAGTTTGAGCCCAGGTTGGGCAACTTAGACAGATGTTGTCTCAAAAATAAAGTAAAAAGAGGTGGAGATGTAGCTCAGTAATAGTGTGCTTGTCTAGCATAAGTGAGATCCTGGCAAACTTCCCAGTGCCACGAAAACAAACAAAACAAACAAACATGAATATTAACGGACAATGCAGACCGCAGAATATCAAAGAAAACAACAGTAAAAGCAACAACAGAGTGAAGATACTGCAGGCTGGCAAGGATTTAAGCAAAAGGCTCAGACACCCTTGGAATCACTTTAGGAACAAGACCCGGCAAGTCTGCCTCCTGCTCTGTGCTACCTGAGTGCCCTTGTGTATATCCTCCACAGAACTTCACATATGTACAACAAAGATCTGTGCCAGAAGTTCAAAGGCATTTATAATTATAAATGCTCAAAATGGAAAATAACCAAATGTTCATTAATAACACAATGGGGAAAGTGGTGATGTATTCAGGGAACAAAGTATTGCTGTTCATAGTATAACCAACTTCCCACAGGAAGCCAATTGCCCACTCAAAGAGAAAACACCACTCAGAGAGCAGTGAAATGAAAGAGAGAACTGTTCTATTGCAAAGAGAGTAGCAGAGACATTTATACTACCTGCATGATCACCCAAGTAGTGCTGACACAGGTATGTATGTCTTTAAAAATGTTTTTCTTCAACAAAATACTTAGTTTCTGTGTATTCCATAGTGTTAAATTTGGCTTAGACTAACCTGTGTCTACCTTAGTGTCAAAACTGAGCCCAGAGCAGCCTTGATATACAGTAAATTGCAGCTTTGTTTGATACACAAGCAAATTGTAGCCTAATCTAAGAGTGCACTCTGGTAACTAAGCAACCAAGCTTGTGATAATCATGGCTGAAAAACCTTAGCCAATCTCAGGATTTATACTTTCAAATTATGCACAAAGAGAGATAGAGCCACTCTGTGCCAGTGAAGAATCTCTGTATAGTGCTTCCCGCTTTCTATAACAGAAAGCGGGAAGCACTATGACCCACCTTTAATCTTAAAGCAATCCTTTATTGCTTAAATTTAACTGGCTTCAGGTTTCATTTTCAATAGTTGTATGTATACATATTTTTATTTTTTATTCACTTTAATGAAGGAAAAGATAGACTAGTGATGAAACAGTTTCAACACAGGTTAGTAGGATGTTTACAATAATTAATACATTGCATATTATCTTCATAGTAGTAATTCAAAGGACAAGATACAGACATGGTATCTTGTCTAAATATTAGTATAAACCTTTATTCTCAGTGAACTAAGAGAAAGTAGCTATATATATATATATATATATATATATATATATATGTATATATATATATATATATAATTTCCTTCCCTCTTTTTTTCACAACAAAACTATCTTTTATTTACACTTTTGTGAAGTTAGTAATGCACGATACTAGGTTGCCTAGCAACTGACAGCAAATCTGAACCAGACAGGTTGTTCATCTCGGGAGTGACGTGGCTTGTTGGCTTTAGGCACTGGGCCAAGTCCCACCTTCCTGAGGAGATTTGACTGACCTTGTCAGATAGAAAAATTTACATTTTTAGTTATACAGATCTTGCTTTAACTTGGTCTTAACCATCCAACAGAAAAATGTAACCACTAGGTATGAAAAGTAAAGCTATATTAATATGCTGAACTGTAAAAGGCTCAAGTCTCCAATTTCTGACAATTGCAATTCTGCTGATAACCCACTATTATTATGGATTATTGGACTACATTGGATTATTTTGCTGAATTCAAGTAGCTACAATCTTTAGACTGGTTTCAAATATGAAAAGATCCTTGAAAGACTTCTCTAAATACAGTTTTTATAACTGCAGTGGAGCACCCATCTCTGAAAAAAAACAAAACAAAACAAAAAAGGCAAATATGTTGGGAGCCATGAAGCTAGTAAATCGATCAAACAGTTGTATGTATATTATCATTCACTAATTTTTTTAATCATTAGGAAGACAAGAAATATAGATTAATATATTTAATAGCAAGTCATAAAATACAATGAATATAAGTCAAATTGGTAACATCAATTTTATTTATTTTTATTTTTTTATTTTTTGTCTTTTTGAGACAGAGTCTCGCTATGCAGTTGAAGCTGGCCTTGAGCTCACTTTTGTAGCCCAGCCTGGTCTCGACCTCGCACCAATCCTCCTGCCTAAGCCTCCGGAGTGCTGGGATTACAGGTGTGAGCCACCACGCCCGGCTGGTAACATCAATTTTAAATGATACATAATTATTAAGAATACTTTGAAAGCTGCAAAACTTTACTGAGGCTCATGTCTTTTAAAATGAAGAAGTGCACTACATAAATAGAACATCAAATCTTGTTCTTCGATAAGAACCATAATTTTACTAAAAGACAAATACTTTAGGACGATACAAAGCAATGAAATACAAGATGGGATGTTACATCCCATTATGCTCAATGGAATGCAAATCCTACTCTGCTGGCAAAAATTTGAGGACTGACAAATCCTGAAGCTGGCACTCAACATTCCTGTCTGCTCTTCCAAGTCACGGAAACTTCACCCCTTACCTCCACTGCCATGAAACCATGATAAGAAACGAGCCACACCCAATGCAAGAAGCATAGTTATCACAGATCAGCCTAAATAAAAGCCAGTTGTTTTAAAAACATGAAGTTATTGTAGATAACCTAAATGTCCATGTTTTAGCCCAGGCGCTCTGATATAAGAAAAATCTTGCTTTGTTGTGTTAGAAGCAAGATTTTTCCTTATGATTCTGGAAGACAAAACGCTGGGGATCAGAGACTGTTTTCAGATTGCAAAAGTTCTCTTCTTGGATTTCACAAGGCAAAAGCAGTAAGCTTATGTTTTCACTTTCATAACAAGGATGCTAACCTTATTCTGTTAGCTCTACCCTCAGAAGACTAGGATAAGGTAGGATAAGCTGATGCTAGGATAGAATGGGACAGGGTAAGATGGGGCGGGGTGGTGGGGGCAGAGTGGCAGCATGGGGCGGGGTAGGATGGGACCAGGCAAGACCAGATGGTACCAGGGTATCCTAACACCAGCAAATTCGGGGCCAGGATTTCAATATAAGAACATACATCTGCACAAAATACCACTTAGCTATTGAAAACTTCTCTAGGTCCTAATGCAAATAAACTTTTCAAATCTTGAGACAGATACGAAAATCCATACACTACTAATGTGACGATAATAGTGAATCATTGCTAAATGTCCTGGCTATGTTTAGAGCTATCCATAATAGATGCACAACTGAATAGTGAATGAAATGATTGCTCTCGGGGTCCAGCGGGATGGCTCAGTGGTCTAAAGCGCCTGTTT
>PVJA010043802.1:0-16557 GCA_004027025.1 Myocastor coypus | reverse complement strand
AGTTCCAAGTCTGTCATCCCAACGTGTAGCCTAGTACTTGCATTTTGTTTTCCTATTCCTACACCATCTAAATGAAAAGCATGGCTTTATTGCCTTGACCTTTCTCTTTCATTCCCCCTCATAGTTTCTAATTTTCCATTACATCAAAGCAGCCATTAAACTGTTAATCCTGTTCAAAAGACTGGTTGGTAATTAGGCATGGTGCCACCTGCCTATACTACCAGAATTCTAAGAGGCTGAGGCAGGAGGATTGCTACTTTATGGCTAGCCTGACCAACTTACCAAGATACGGTCTCAAAATTAAAAACTTTTAAAAGGGCATGGGATATAGCTTAGTGCCAGTACCATATAAAAAAGGCTAATTGGAGCTGAGGCTTTAATAGATGATAGTGAATCACCCTGTTATCTCTTGGAGTTAAGGGGGACAAGCCAATTATGTGTGTGGCCTGATCAGTGATTTCACCCTGCAGACTTTAATGGAAGATTTAAGCCACAGGATTCAGAGACTGCTAGAGTAGTGAACCAGGGTAAGGGGCAATGTAAGCAATTCCAAGCAGAATGGACTAGAAGCAGGTCTTACCCACTGCTAGACAAGTAAAACGAAGTCATCTTCTCAAAAGGAAAACTCCAATGAGGGACTACTGCAACATTTAGTTTCAAGGATGGTGCTGACTTACATATGAAGAAAAAATCAGAGAGTTCTACAACCTGTGGGCAAATGTAGAACTTTCAGGACAGTAAGTAAAAAGCTTGAAGTGGGAGAAAATATTTACTCAGACAAGAGCAACAAGTTGTAGAACTATCCTAAGCAAGACTTCTCAAGGAAATCCAGATTATAAGTATCCTGGGAAAATATTCAGAACATCCAAAGTATCAAATTGATGTGATACACTAATATTTTACATTTCTTCTGATTCTTTCAGATAAACTCTTTTTTTATTGGATACAGTTTTATTATGAAAATGGTAGTGGCTTTGGTAATAGTATGAATAAGTTAAGTAATAAATGTTGAACGTCTATCCCATCTTCCCTCACACTCCTACCCCTCAACTGTTAGCACTGACTTATGTCTCTTACTTGCCAGGAAGATGTATATGTGGGAAATGGTGGGGTACAAAGCCAAGAAGCAGAGCAGAGCTTCAACGCCAGAGCACAAGGCATGGGAGAATAGACATAGGTCCCAAGGTGTCTGAGTGTGTCCTGGCCATCATGAAATCAGCAGCTTCACTCCACCATACCATATCCTTGGGATGTCTCTGTCTTAGAGCCAGCCAATAACGGACTGAAACCATGAGCCAAATGAAACCTTTATTCCTTTAAACTATGGGTATCAAGCATTATGTCTGGGCAATGACAAAGCTGCTTATACTTTGAGTTATCGAGAGTGAGAAAAATGTTCACTACGGTGTTCTAAAACTTTCTACCACCCCAAAGTGATAAGGTGCTTCACCAGAAAATGATAAATTTAACAATCATAACAACTAATCTTCCCAGAAAAGCCAGCTTTATTCAAATCCCCAAGAAGACCCAGCCACGTGAGCCAAGTGCCCTCTGTGGGCACTCACTGGCTTGTGACCAAATACCTTTTAAACTTGTAATGTACAGTACATTTAACATTTATTTAAGTCTCAAAATAATCCTATGAGTTAGGCCTACTATGATTCCATTCTGTTAACAAAGGAACTAAGGCTTGCCTGGGTTAGGAGATCATCTAAGATGTTCACTTAAGCATTCATTTCTGGTAAGTTTGGAATAGTTTTTTTCACACTACACCTCCCACCTAGAACAAGTAGAAGAGTGGAACAAAGCTACAAAGTAAACATAGTTGGAGAACTCAGAGAGCTTCCAGTACAGTAGAGGGACTTGAAAGGAAAATAAACTGAGAAGAATGTGATATCCTTCACCTAATCTTGTCCTTGAGGAAGCCATGATTTTTAAGAAGCTTGGAATGAAGAGTCTCAAAACCCAAACAAAAAATAGCATCTAAGGCACTAGGAAGGCAAAGTTTTGGCGAGTCTCACAGGATGGAGAGATAAAACATGGAGTTCAGAG
The DNA here is from genome assembly GCA_004027025.1 of Myocastor coypus. Classification (NCBI taxonomy): domain Eukaryota; kingdom Metazoa; phylum Chordata; class Mammalia; order Rodentia; family Myocastoridae; genus Myocastor; species Myocastor coypus. The sequence goes on along the minus strand of PVJA010043802.1, from coordinate 14,505 downwards.
CCATGCAGAAGCCCGAACTTACAGGGACTCAGATTACAAAAAGAAAAGTCTTCTTTAAAGGAGCCCAACATACTTTGAAGCAGTTGGCACAAAGGCCTTTCCCCTCTTTATAAACATACAACAAAGTTGAAAATAAGTAGAGGAAGTATACTACATAAACATCAGCCAGAAGAAAGCTTGTGTAGAATAATAATAACCAAGTAGACTTTGAAACAAAGAGCATTGTAAGATAAGAAGACATTTAATAAAACTCCAGTCTGCCAGATAGAACAATTCTATATGTATAAGCTTATGTAGTCTCAAAATATAAAGCAAAAAATAACAAAGAAGAAACAAAGAAATCCACCCTGGTGGTGAAAAACTTTAATGCAATTCTCTGGTTACCAAGACCACCATTAAATTCACACTTTGAATCCCACTTACCCAAACACACCTCTCCCAAAAAAGCAGATATTTCATTCACATAAGAAACATTTGAAGGAATGAAAACTGTAAATATATGTACTTCATTCTGAGATCTGGATCATCATAATTTCTATCTTGTTAATTATGTGCCTCTATAATAAATAGAAGGACAAATAGAAAAAAAGTCTGGAATATGAAATGTTTGGATAATACAAATAACAAACTTGATTTAACTGGCATATATATGAATGCATGTATGCATACATAATTATATTTATATTTTAAGTGTGCCAGAAGCATTTACAAAAATTAAATATATGTTTTAGGCCATAAAAATTTGCAATAAATTTTGAACAATTGAAATAACTTTGAGTGCATGAAGTTAAAACATCTCAAAACATATACAGCTAAAAACTCCTAAAATATTTGTGAGTTAAATATGAAACTTCCAAATAATACCTAGAGAAAAAGAGTGGAATAAGATGCTTTTAATTTAGTAATGAAAATACAATAATGACTGTATAATGATGTTTGCATCAACAGTGGAATACACACACTATGATGATAGATTGTAATGGAGCTGAAAAATTCCTATTGACTAATGATATAGCTATCATAATATGATCAGATAATACATTGTTTTCATTTTGTGCTGATACTGATGTAAACAAAACTACTGCACTGTCATTTATAGTAAATATAACACATACAATTATGTGTAGCACATGATATTTGATAATAACCAACAATTATTGGTTTATGTATTTAATATGCTATTTATCATTATTTTAGAGTATAGTGCTTATAAAATATTTGTTGAGGAACAGTGCACTGTGTTACACTGGAAGCAGCTTCATACTTGTCATGCTTAGCAGTTACTGTAAGACACTAGTTCAAGTAATGGCCCTAGAACTTCTGGGATGTGTAAGTGAATTTATGTTGCTGATATCATGAAAGGATCACTTAATGCTACATTTTTCATGGCATGGGTTCATTGTTTGATGACACATCACTGTGTAACATAGCAGACCTTGTAGGATGCAGCTAAAGCCATGCTTACAGGGAAATTTATAGTCTTGGTTTTATAAACTACAAAACAAACTAGGCTTCCCTTGCAGGCCCTGCCCCTGGGACGCATTGAAATGACAATTGAGACTGGGCATGGTGGTGCATGCCTATAATCCCAGCTCCTGAGAGGCTGTAAACAGGAAGATGACTACCAGTCCAATCTAGTAGTGAGCTTAACACCTTATAGGCCCTTCACTAAAAAAAATAGGTGCAAGACAGTTGTCTCATTCATTTTATTAAGTAAGGATGCATATAGTAAATAAAGTTCAAACGAAGTAAAAAGAAAGAAACAATACATATAAGAAAAAGAACGTGATTTAAAAAAAAAAGAACGTGAAAATATAGTAGAAAAACTAAACAGTGTGGAAAGTTGCTTCTTTAAAAAGCTACAGTAAAATGGAAAAGACTTGTGGGAGTTTCACCTATCTTGAGACAGAGTCACGATTAAAATTCCCAATTTGGTGTTGACCCAGCAACCAGGCCCAGTCCCAGGACATGAGTGAGACCTTCCTGGGCTCGCTGGAAACTCATTCGACCCAACAACCAGAACCAGCGCATGTGTGAGACCACCCTGGGGCAGCTGGAAATTCATTTGACCCAGCAACCAGGCCCAGCATACCCAGTGTGGAAAACTTCTGCAGAACTCCCTGCAGAGAGGCTAGAGATAAGACCTACCCAGCTAATCGAGGAGAAGAACATTTTGCCATAGTGTCCCAGAAAGTTTGCCTCCATTGTCTGCAACAGGAAGAAGTGGAGCTCAGAAGCCAGACCCAAGCCACACCCACCTGGATGACTTTGAACTTGGTAGATCCAGACCTGGTGCTAAGGTAAGAACTCCAGCAAAGCTCTAAACCAAAAGTCAGAAGGAAGGACTGTACAAAATGACAAATAGAAGGTGTAAAATGTGCTCTCAGAAGTACTAAGTGCTTCTGAAGACAATGATTAAAAATAGAGAATAGAAAAATGATGGAATCCTGGAATGAACAATATAGGAAAATAATGGAATGTATGAAGCAGATTCAAAGTGCTATACAGGAACTTAAAACCTCAATCACATGCTAGCAAAACCACTTCAATGAAAGTGAAAATAGACGTTCAGACCTTAAAGACGCCATTGCAGCTAATGAAGAGGTAAGAAAAGATCTCTTAGTAACAACTAGGATGCAAGAAAAAATAATTCAACATCTGCAAGTTGATGCAAAGATTAACAGCGTAAGACTAATAGGCATCAGTGATAAAGGAGTCTGTACAAATGATATAAAATGAATGTGGGAAGAAGTAATAGCAGAAAACTTCCCAAATATGGGGAAACGATTTGACGTTCAGTAACTGAAGCACACAGAACTCCAAATTAAACTCCAATCCAATTAAAATCACCCCCAGACATATAATAATCAAGATCCCAGAAATTCAGTGCAGAAATAATACACTAAAAGCTACTAGAGAAAATAAATAAATCGTATTTCAAGGAAAACCAATTAAAATAACAGAAGATTTCTCTTTAAAATCCACCAAGTCAAGAAGAACATGAAGCAAAGCACTTCAAGTCTTGCAAGAAAATAAATTCCAGCCCAGACTGCTATATCCTACAAAACTCTTTCAAGTTCAATGAAGAAGTGAAACACTTCTAGCACAAAGCCCAGATAAAGAATTTCATGATGACAAAGTCAATCCTGCATAGTTTACTAGTTTACTGAAAGATATTCCAGAGAAGGTTCAAAACGACTACAATTCCATGAAGGAGAATGGAAAGAACCTACCAAATAGAGCAAACGATTAAACACAGGAGAAAAAGAGATAGGCAAAAGCAGCCTTTCAACTATTCTTTTATATACAGCAGCAGAATATGTGCATCAGCATATTCTACAAATGGACTTCTCCTGCACTCTATAGTTCATGATTCTGTCTGGGTCTACAGGGTGGTTATCAAGGAAAAAGCAGTAACTCATTCCACAAGTGACACTTGGCCACTAGTAAGCATCATGGACACTGCCCATGTACACAACATACTAGAACTTTGTGTGATATCCTATCCCAAAAATGTTAGAAGTCCTGCCCATGTGTTTGTAATTACATTATTTATATTATGTTTTATTCTTAGTAATTCTTTACTACATGGAAACTTTTTCTTAGTTGATATCTTTGTATACATTCACCTATTCAAATACTATGTGAGTACTCTGAAATGATTACAGATTTGTACATATGATACACAACATTGTGACCTCTAAGTTGAAATCATGATTTGATTTGAATTTTGGATTATTTTGAAATATTTAATTTAATTTTAATTAATTAATATTTAATTAATTTTGTGATTATTATTTATACTTTTTGCATTATGATACATGCTGTATCTCTATTACAATCTACTTATAAGACATGGTATGATATTTTTTTCTACTATTAGAAATTTTAAAAAGGAAAAATATGCATGTATATATGTATGCAGAAGGATACATATATATAGGATAGATATATAGTTACTTTGTATTAGTTCATTGAGAATGAAAGTTTGTAGTAATATTGGTTAGTCAAGATACCAGGTCTGCACCTTTTCCTCTGAATAAGTACTATAAAGACAACAATATGCATGGTATTAATTGTAACCATCCTACTAACTTGTTCTGAAACTGTTTCATTGCTATTTTATCCTTTTTGTCATTAAAATGAATTTCAAAAATAAATTCCCAATTTGTCCTCTGTCTCCGAAAGCCTTAGGCAGGTTCTTGGCAAAGTATGACTGTCCCATGGTATGGAGAGCTTGTATGAAAGCCAGTGAGGGATGCCATGGGGAGCTGGGACTGGGGGTGGGAGTGTGGCTCAGTGCCCAGTAATCACAAGAGAGACGAAGCATCCCTGGGCTCATGTTATGGAAGCTTTAACAATCTGTTGGGGATGGAGTCTCAAACTGCTAGCAGCTCTGTACCAAAAAGGAAACGTCTCATTGGCCTACATGTTTGATTTTTTTTTATTATTCTCTTCCTTCAAAGTTACTAAAGTATCACATGGTCATGGACTACATCTTTAGATGCCAATATGATGGCTTGTGTTCTCACATCGATGATGGCATTTAACAGAAGAAATCCCAAAATCACTATTCCCCATCAAGATTTCATTCATAAATAGAGCATCTGGCTGTGGGTTGGGATATTTTGGAAGACCACAAGCAGTATAGTTTCAGACCTCCAAGAAACTTCAATTTGAACTTAGGTTTCCTTGGTTTCCATCTTACAGAGGCACTGAGGTGTTACTGAATAAAGGAAGAAAATTATCATTTACTGAGTGCCTACTCTGTGTCAAAGACTTAAACTCAATATTTAAAGAGAGCTATTTTCATTTTTCAGAGAAGAAACGCAAAGGACAAAGTGTTAAACAGCGTCACTAAGTTCATAGAACCTTCACTGACAGTCACATTTTTTTTCATGGAGAAGCTCAAGTTCTTGCAAGATGATCAAGCAAAATAATTAAGAAAGTCTGAAAGCAGAAAGACCTTGATTTCAGTTCTGGTTCTACCACTGAAGCCGTGGTGACCCTGGACAAGTTAGCTGGCCTCTATGGGACAATAATGTTAGCATGCATATTCTTGGACTGTTGAGAGAATTAAATAAAGTAAGGCAGACAGACACCAAACACAGTGCTTGATACATGCAATAAATGGTTGCTGCTCCTGTCCCTACAATTACTGCTCTGACAGCTGCTCTTGGTGCTCTTGGTGCTGCTGTGCCCCTGTATTACATTGCCTGTCACCCTGTGCTGCCTCCATTTAGCTCAAACTCTGACTGGATGACTGCACTCCCTACATGCCATCCTGCTGTAAAGAGCCAAACCTGCCAGCCATAAAAAGAAGTGAGGAAGAAGTGAGGAAGTTATGGCTGATCGTGAAGCACGAGCCTCAGGAATCAGGTCCCATGGGTTTTGTTTTGATCACTGAGTCACATAGTGACCAATGATCACATGCACACTGGCCAGCTCTTTGTTTAAAGATATAAACAAACCCTTCTGCTTTGTATGTGAAAATCCACTACCTACACTGAAACTTCCTCACAGGGGTCAGAACCACTATTAGCAATTTTTCTTGATGGATTCATTTCATTCTTCCATCAGTCATTGATTTTTACTTTCCACCTACCCAGCTAGTCTTCAGCTATGTAGGAGAAGAGCAACTCAGCAAGGAGAGAACAGAATGTGCAAGTATTTAGAGAATCAAAACTGCATTCAACTGGTGCATCCTAGAAGTGTTCAGATGTTTATCAAATGAATGCGTGAAAAAACCAGCAGGCATTTGTGTCATTGTTCACTTTTTCTAAAGCATACACACTTCTAAAGCACAGAAACTTTGGCTTCTGTCTGTCCTACAAGACTTCATGAGCATCAGAAACAGTAGTCTCTGTGCTAGGCCACTTTGCAGCTTGCTATATTGGCCTTTTGTTATACTTATTGCAAGGACACTTCTTTGATTTGTGGCTAATCTCTTTGATTGGTCCGTCATGGAGCACCAAAACTGGCACATAAAGGAGACTTGCTCATTGTGTAAATGTATGAATGAAAAAAATGGATGGATGAGTGAATGTATGAAGTGAGCTGCTTACTATCTAACAAACCAATACTTGGAGATGGAATTTTTTTGCCAATTTCAATTAAGAGAAATCCCAGTTTCCTTTCCAAGATTTTATCCTCCAGTGTGCCACGGTGCACCTCCCCCACTGTTGAATTGAAATTACAAAATGTCACACATCAGTGGGAGATTGTCCCCCTCATGTACTTCTGCCTCCCTACCCATGCACCAGCACTGGGACATTCAGTGGCTGTTCCAGAATGCTTTATATGCAACCAAGCAAGTGGCTGTTTGTCCACAAAGTGACTCATCTTGCTTTAATGTTGCCTTGTCCTGCACTAGTGGACATCTGGCTACCAATATGGTCACAGTCTATAGAGCTCACTTACTTCCAGCTTTCAAAGAGAGGGGCAAATTATGCAGATGCTAAATAAATAATGAGCTTTTTGGGCACAGTGACACTTCTCTGTCAAGCAAATAGATGAAGGATCAAGAGAACTTTAAATGGATATGTTTTGTACATTTCTTTCTGTTTCTCCCATGGAAATAGGTCCTTGCAGAGGGCAGAGAAGAACTTAGATTAAAAGTGGTGACCTAGAAAGGTGGAAGAGACTACGCTAAAAGGGGAGCTTCGTGCTTTGTGCCCAGTGGGAGGCACCTACTAGGGTGAAGCCCATATATGGGCAAGCTCAGTACCTCTGCCCAGGGCAGGCTTGTAGAGCACAAGGATGCTTGCGAATGTTCTTGTTCCTGGCAAGGAGAGCATAGGAAGCTACCTGTCTAGTCCTACCCCCTAAAAGCCCTTTTTTAGTGAAAGACACAGAGCCCATGCTAGGCAAGAACTCTATTACTGCCCTATATCTTCGGACCGTTTTTTATTTTTAATTTTAATTTTGAGACTGCCTATCACTAAGTTATACCAGCTGGCTTTGAACTTGTGATCCTCCTGCCTCAGCTTCCTGTGTTGCTGAGATTATATGAATGCACGTGTGCACACGCATGCACACACACACACACACACACACACACACACACACACACACACCTGGCTTAGAATGCTCTATCACTGGTCTTGAAGCTCTTCTGATATCACTCCAAATAACTCCTGGCTATGTAAGCAGATGGTGCCAGGCTTGCCCCACTGCCTTTCCAGCCAGTGTTTCCAGTTCCAGCTGCTGAGAGCTGTGGACTGCTAAAAGCTCACAGCTCCACCCTCGTCTGGAGGACTGCCCTTAGCTAACAGAGGTGGAGTCACCAGTCCACCACCACCACCATCTCCCAAGCCTACAGCTTGGGGGATACAGAAAGCCAAGTCCCTTGCCTCAGAGCAACACCACTTGACTGCCCTTTACATTCCAGGTATCAGCGTGGAGTCAAACTGAGGCTGGATTCCAGTTTGACCACATCCTTGCTTAGCTCCTTCTTCTGCCCTGGTGTTTCCTACCTTCCACTTCTCCCAAGGGTACTTTTTCACCTGAATATGAATAACAATCTTCATTGTGAGCACTGTTTCTGGCATTCAAGACATAGGTACTGCACTGCAGCTAACACTCACATAGGCGCTACCATGTGCCAGATGCTCCTTACCCATATGACAATGACTGTTTCTGTTTGGCAGCTGAGGCAGTGACGTACATAAATGTCAACAAATTTGTCCCATGTCGCACAGGATATGATGGAGCCATAATCTGAACCCAGGTAGTCCAGCTACAATTCTTACTCACTCTTATAACTTTCTTCTAATATTTGTTCACATTCCTTTGTAGAAAACCAGATTGGTGCTCACTCATGCCACTTTTAGTGTTAGCTTTTAGTACCCAGGGAATCAGGGACATTTAGAAACTACAGCTCTGAAACCCAAGTTTGTTACATCTCCCCCAAACTGTGGTTATTATTATGATTATTAATTATTGTTATGTTGATGCAGGAGGATCGATGAGAGTTCGAGACCAGCCTGGGCTACCAAAGTGAGCTAGCTCAAGGCCAGCGTGAACTACATGGTGAGACCTTGTCTCAAAAAGACAAAAAAATAAATAAATAAAAATAATAATTATTATTATGTTATTGGTCCTTTGAAACAAGGTCTTACTCTGCAGTAGAGGTAGGCCTTGAATTTATTATGCTAGTCTGGGATGGCCTTGAACTTGCGATGACTGTCTTGCTTCAGCCTCCCAAGTTATGGAATTACAGGCATGTGCTCCAGGTACCATTATGTACATATAATTTCATACTTGAACAGATGCTGAGCGTATGTGATTCTATATCCATAGAAAATATTTTATTTTTGAGAAAGTAGTAAAGACAGCTTTAGTGTACAACCTTCATTCAACAAAATTCTGTCAAAACCCATGCATCTTTTCATAGTGGTGGGTCCTCAAAGTCACTCAATGAAGTGAACAGGGAAGGATGACACAAAGCAAAGCAATGTATCTTAGAGCATTCATGCACTGCTAATAGGAGCAGGAACTGGTGTGATCATGTTGGAAAACCTTTTGGCAATATCTAAAATGAGATATGAGGACATGGACAAACGCAAATTGTATACTTAGGCACTTCCTTGTAATGATATTGTGAGTTAAAATACGTTAAGGAAATATTTAGTTGCTCACTCAAGATGAGCATGAGCAAGCAGAGCAGGGAAAGGCCACATGTTCCCTGTAGCCAGTGCCATAGTGGCAGGGAGGACTGGCAGCTGAGTGTCCTTCACAGGCCACTCCAGTACTCATCCATTCTGAGAGCATTCCCCACCTTTTGAGGTAACAAGCAACCTCAAAGGAAGCAGCAATCTAGCTTCCAGTAACATGGTCAACATCCTTCAATATACAACAGGGCCCCTGACGTGGAAAAATCGGATTTCTAGGCCTCTTCAGCCTCTGTTTCTAACAAATGCAATGTGTTCTCCTTTTTCATTGCAAAAAGCAGCTGGCGAGTCATTGTGTCATTTCATTAAAAAAAAAGACCAAGTAAAACACATAATAGCTTCTGAGACATTATTTATGACTTCTTCAAAGAGGAATTCAAAGAAATACTCCCTCATTCCCCAGCAGAAAGGTCTTCTCCTCTGTTGATAAAAGCCTAGAAGGTCACATTTATGAAAATGTAAATGTACACAGTGATTTGGGATTTGTCAGAAATCACCTTTTTCTTCACCATAAGCCTAGGTTTATCTATGTACTCATTTGTTGTTGTTGTTTCGTTTGTTTGATCACAAGTATTTAATGAACACCTACTACTTGTCAAGCACTGGCTAGGGGCTGAGGACACAGCACTGAGACCATGGCCCTAGTCTCCAAAACCTGATATCTCTCCCAAAGGAGGTACTGGACGGGGCAAAGTGCTACACCTGGGGGCCTCTCTCCTCTCCACAAACCTTGGGCTCTCTTGAAGACTGAGAGCCTCATCTAAGAAACATGTCCTTTCCCCAGTGTTTCACACCTAGAGCCACTGCCAGGCAGAGCACTATTGGTGCTTTTTCTTCCTGATGTAACTATGGCTGGAACCAAAGATGGGACTCATTTGTCATAGAAGGAACTGGATGATCTGGACCCTGCCAACATCTCACATCTTATCTGTTATGGCTCCCTCTTTCTGACCCCCTACCCCATTTTGCTTCTTGTTCTCAGGTTACCTCAGCCATCTGTCTCAATCAGTGCTCACTAGCAAAACAGATTTAACGCAATAATAAAAATTATATAAGAATTTATCAGATTGGCTTAACAATCGCCACCCACTGAGTCAGGTGTGGAAGAGTGCAGAAAGTCTGCCTTTGTGCTAGAAATCTCAAGGATCCAGCCAAAGGCTTGCGAGTTTGCTAATCTGGGGTGAACCTATATCAGGAAGCCAATGGGTCTGTAATGGAAAGGCAAAGTGCCTACTCCTGAAGATCTGTGCTGGAGGCTGAAGAGTCTGTGCCTGAAGCCAGGAGATGATGTCCAAGGTGAAGGTGAAGACATGAGCTCCCCTGAAGGAACAGGAGTGCCGCCCTCTGTTGCTTTTGCTATCTTCTGCTGCTATGAGCTATTTCTCTTCTGGTATGTCCCTCTGCCAAGACACTCTGCCTTGCAGCCAGCCAATCATGGACCAAAATCTCTACAAACTGTGAGAAAAATAAACCTTTCCTCCCTTAAAAAATAAAGAAACATGGGCCCGGCGGGATGGCTCAGTGGTCTAAAGCGCCTGCTTCAGGAAGCTTGGGCGGCTGCAGGGACTGTGGTTCGATCCCCGGCACCACATGCTGCATCAGCCCTACCCTTGGGGCAGGCTGAGCCGGCCATAAAAATGAGTGAATAAACAAACAAAAAGGCTCTGAAACAAGCATAAAAATAATAAATAAAATAAAAATTCTTTAAAAAAATAAAGAAACAGAAGTCATCCTTCTTTCTCATTTTTACTTCACATCATCCAGGCAACAAGCCATTCTAGAGTGGGTCTTCTATCTTTAGTAAATCCCCTCAGCCATACTCAGAACTATGCTCATCCAGTTTAGTTGGACATTTCTTTTTTTTTTTAAGAATTTATTTTATTTTTTTCTTGTTTCAGAACTTTTGTTTGTTTATTTATTTATTTTTATGGCCGGCTCAGCCCTCCCCGAGGGCAAGGCTGGTGCAGCATGTGGTGCTGGGGATTGAACTGCAGTCCCTGAAGCCACCCAAGCTTTCCCAGGCAGGTGCTTTAAACCACTGAGATATCCCGCCAGGCCCCTAGTTGGACATTTCTTACTTCACTTGACACAATCAATGAAGTGTCATATCATCCTTCTGTTTCTTAAATGTGGTAAGTTGTAGGTGATCCTGAGTCCACCATGCTAGCCATTTTCCCACTCTGGATTCTCATACATAAAATTGCTCAAGAGATTATTTAACAGTATCTTCTTGTTACTGAAGTGCTAGCTTAAATACTACACCTCAGAGAGGCCTTTAACTATCATCATCTGAAGAAACCCAATGCCTCAGCCCCTATCACAGTGTCCTGGAATTGCAGGCTCTCTTTTTACATAGACCCATTGGATGAATGGAGTAGAGATGAAATATGTCTAGGCCATTTCTAGGTCCTGGCACCTGCAACTGTGCCTAGCATGTAGTAGGAACTCAATACATATTTGTTTGAGAATTTAAAGAACAAAAGAATGAATGGAAATTACTGGAAATAATAATATAAAAGTCTAAAACTAGATACGTGTTTAATAGTTCTCATAAATCCTTGCAACAGGCTTCATCTATCCAAAATTAATATTTTTGAAAATACAAATTATAGATCTTTACATATCTCATGTCATCTACTATCAAATCATGAAACAATATATTCTAATACTATTTTGCTAAAAAATAAAACAGAAAATAATAAAGTTTACCATTATATAATATATAGTGCTACATTATAAGAAGTATTCAGTGAATATGCATGTTTTTTGGGTAATCATATAAATATATATTTCCCTTTTTTACTGTAGATCATGGTCATAAAATATACACATCACTGATATAAAAGATTAATGACAGGTAGCAGGGTGTGGGAGTGTACACTGGTAATGCCAGCAGTCAGGAGGCTGAGGCAGGAGGATCACTGCAAGTTCAAAGCCAACCACGGTTCCGTAGTGAGTTCAAGGCCAGACTGGATGACACAGCAAGATTCTGTCTCAAAACAATCAAAAATAAGACAAGAAATATTAATGACAAAAAATATGTTCACAATGCTTCCAGTGGAAAAAATATTTTGCAAAAGAATAAAGGCAGTGTATATATGTTAGGAAAAATGCTAGACTAAAACATTCTTCAGAAAAAAAAAAGAAAAGCATGAACAGTTATAGGAATAACTAAAACATTTACTAAAATGAGTAGATTTTTCTGGGTGATTCTTTTCTTTATCTTCATTTTTAAAAATTATCTGCAATGACTATGTAATTTTAAAAATGTAAATTATTTCTGCAAAAGATTATTTACTTAGGTTATGAGTAATATACCTAGCTAATAGAAGGGTCTGAGATACAGTGGGGTGAGCAGTATATAAACAGTAGGGCTTACAAGATAGCTCAATGGACAAAGTATCTGCTTAGGCAAGCACAGGGACCAGGGTTTGATCCCTGGTCTGCCATGCAATGCTGGCCCCACCCGCAGTGCACTGAGCAGGTGACTGAGTCACATTATGACAGTGCACTCCTATAATTCCAGCTCTGATGATGCTGAAAAGAGGAGAATAACTACGAGTCCAAGATGTGTAGTGAGAATCTATACCAAATATATTTTAAAAAAGAATACATAACAAAACAGGATTTTGGACAAAGAATCAGTTTCCTCAGAAAGCATGGACTACAGCCCCTTTTCTACTTAGATCTTGAATTTCAAAGAAATTATAACACAAATTAACCAGTTCTTTCTGAGATTCCAGTTTATTGTAACTACTCTGAATCAACTGAAGTAGACAGCCTGAGACCCAGTTGGTCATTTTAAAACCACAGGCACCTGGGTGGGTAACTAAAACACTTAGACTCCTCCCTTCCCAAAACGTTGTTTTAGAAGTCATGGATAAAGCAAGATTAATAGTGTCAGACACATACCCTTGCTACATGCCCTGCTTCCCTACTGGATCAATATTAACTAAGGAGTTATAATCCTATAGGTTGCTTATAATTTGACCCATGTTGTACCCAGATTGTTATTCTGCTGTATAAATTACACTTGACAAAGAGACTCAGTGGCAACTCAGTTGGGACTACTCTCTCTCTCTCTGGGTCTCTCTCTGTCTCTCTCTGTGTCTCTCTGTCTCTCTCTCTGTGTCTCTCTCTGTGTGTCTCTTTCTGTCTCTCTGTCTGTCTGTCTCTGTCTGTCTGTCTGTCTCCCTCTCAACATACATTAAGCCATTTATTGTAGGCTAGAGGATGTCTCAAATAGCAAGAGCTTCTATCAGTCTTTCAGTTCCTTCAGTCTTCTGATGGCTGACTTGACTGTGACTGCAGAAGTAGTACTGTAGCTCCAGGCACTACTAGCCCTGGTTTTCCTGCAGGAACCACAGTCCCAGATCCCCACAGCTTCACTTCTTCATCTTGGTCTTGCCACAGAAGGAGCAGGTGTACTTGGCATGCTGGCTAATTTCAATCTTCTTCACCATTTTCCAGAGTGAGGCGCCATAATGTATCCCTTATTTACTGACAGTGCAGATCTTGGTGCACTTGGCCACGTTGACAGGAAGAGGTCCAAACCCACAGTAGCCTATCTTTCAATTACCCTTTTCTATTCAATTTCTGTTGTCCTTTGCAATTCTTTTTTTTTTTTTCTTTGTTTGTTTTTAATTTCAGGGAACAAGAATTCAGCACCTCTGACATCTAGCAGATAAGGAGTTACAGTTCTCCTGTATCATTTCTAGAAGAAACTATGCAATACTGTTACTTAGCAGTTAGTTCTGATGCAACAAGAAACTGGGCCCTCGCTTCTTTGGTCCTTGGATTTTTAGGCCCTTGATGAAAGAATGCAATCCAGACACAGAGGTCATGCCGAAGTATAGGTAGAAATTATTATAAATTAGAAAAAGACAGAACTTTACACTTTCCAGAGGGAAAGTAGGCAGCACCACAAAAATATTAACACCGAGTGTAAGTTTAAGTGCAGTTTGTTCACTGCCCAGTTATTTATGGGGCAGAGAGAACTGGAGTCATCATGAGGTTTATCAACATTTTATTTAGAAGTTATTTAGAAATTACAAATGTCTTCCTGTCCTTTTACATGCTCAGTGTTTCTCTAGAGCTTTGACAATGTAAGAAATTTGTAAAAAGGTAAGTTTTAATTTAGACCTGGTCTTGTCTCAAGGCCACAGAGTGTTTATTAAAGAATATTTCCTTTCCTAACATCATTCAGCTGTGGACAATAGTGGCCAAGAAGACAGTATAACTTCGTCGCTTTAGATCTGAGACCTAACAAATGATTGTAAATGTATTATACACTGCCTTCTTTGTTTCTTCATTTAACTGAGAACCTGTGCTGCAGTATTTTGGACCCAGCCTTTTTTCACCTAGGCCTGCTAATGTCTAATTACCTGCTTAACAATACTCTTTAGGAAATTGGCTTTACTTTCATGAAAGCACCTAAATGGTAATATAATAAATAGTGGGAAATAAACTTTTCTGTGCTTATTGGAAATTGAATTGTGACCAAGAGTTCTCTGTAGTGTTTCATGTCACATGATCTCATCTGATTTTCATAATGACAAAAAAGGGAAGTAAGACAACAGTCATTCTTATTCACAGAAGAAACTGAGAAACAGAGAGGTCAGGTGACTTGTCCTTAGTCACACTGTAAGATAGTGGTTGGTGGGCCTGACAAAGAATCCAGTGCGCTGATGGCTGATCCACACATACCTTAGACCAGTGGTGGCGAAGCTATGGGACAAGTGCTGCAGAAGGCTGTTTTTGTCACTTGAAGGCTCTAAAAGGTTCACATTCCTGCCCTAGACCATCCTACATGGCATCTATTTTACTGAACCTT
>PVJA010043801.1:0-16556 GCA_004027025.1 Myocastor coypus | reverse complement strand
GGAAATGTACCTTGAATCCATTCTAGTGTCACACATTCTAGATCCAGCTGCCTTTGAAAAAGTCTCACCTATGAGCACATGAGGCTCTCAGAGGAAGGATATTTAGACACAACTATAACATCATGTGACCCAGGAATTCCACTCCTAGGTATGAACCTAAAGGAAATGAAAACATATGTCTACACAAAAACTTGTACACTAATGCTCACGGAAGTATTATTTATAGTAGCCAAAAAGTAGAGGCAACTCAAACATCTATCAATCAATGAATGCATGAGTGAATTGATATGCCTGTGCAATGGGATATTATTCGTCAATAATAGAAACAAACTACTAATATGAACTAATAAATGAACCATAATATGAATAAACCTTGAAAGCATTATGTAAGTGAAAGAAGCCAGCCTCAGAGGGTAACAGCTCTATGTATGTGAAATGACCAGAATAGGCAAATCTGTACAGAAAGTACCCAGATCAATGCCTAGAGGTGTACAGTTTGAGGGTATTGGGAGTGACACTTAAGGGGCACAGGGATTCTTTGGAGATATTGAAAATGTTCCCAAATTGTGGTGATGGTTGTACCACTGTAAATATGTAAAAAGCTATTGAATTATACACTCAAAATGGATAAAATGTATGGTCTGTGAGTTATGTCTTAGAAAAATTGTGGAATTATGGAAGTAGTCACCATTGTGGAATCACCGCAGCTATTATTAACTGGAAAGGAAGTAGAACAGGATAATGGTGCGATCTTGGATGATTTCCCCATAAAGCACTAACTGCACAAAAGAGGAAATGATGGGCTTGTAGTGGACATCCTGGGCCAGGTAATCAAGGTTCTCAGTGGTGGAAGGGGAACACCAGGACCTCTGCAGCTGTACACTGAGCAAGAACAGTGCCATTTCTGGGGTGTTCCTACCAAGAATGAGCAGCCTGAGTCACTTTCTGGTCACAGACAGACTCAGGTTAAGAGTCATCCTACTGAATAAAAGGCCTGGTTCCTTTTTTTTTTTTTTTTTTTTTGTGGTACCAGGGCTTAAACTCAGGACCTTACACTTGCCAGGTAAGTGCTTATTTTACTGAGCTATCTCCCCAGCCCAAGGCCTGGATTCTTAAGAACTGATAAGGCCATGAGCAGTGGGGAAGACAGACTGAAATCAGCAGTGGAGCATGATGACTTGGCCCAGCAGAGGCTCCTGGGTAGGTACCTGGAGCAGCAAGGAGGCAGAGGGACATCCTAGCAACAGCTGGTGAAATTCAGGCAGGTGTCTCGCTTGGAGCCCTGGCGTGTGTGGAGACTTCTGGACCGCAGATGCCAGTGTGATATGTCATTATTTTCAGGAGCTACCCACAAGAGAACTTAGAGGTGTGGGCTGTGCGGGTTGTTTTCAATGGCTCAGAAAAAGCACAAATGACGATCGGGCGTGTGTGTGTACACACACGCGTGCGCGCGCATGCGCACATGCACACAACTATGTGCCAGTGCATGGGGCACTTGCTTTGTTCTCTTCTTTCTTTATTAGCACATGTCTGCCACTCCAATGTGTACTCTCACTGTGGGTATTTGGTACATGTGTAAGACACATCTTCATTCTTTTTTGCTCTTCTATCTTGTCTGTGGGTTTGAAATTATTTCAAAACTATAATTTTAAGGGCCTACAAGCTAGTATAATGGATGATATACGTGCTCAGTATCTTCTCCCCCATGTATCTAGAATTATTTAAATAAATTTTTTTTTCTTGTTTCAGAACTTTTGTTTGTTTGCTTATTTTTATGGCCAGCTCAGCCCGCCTCGAGAGCAGGGCTGGCGCAACATGTGGTGCCGGGGATCGAACCGCGGTCCCTGCAGCCGCCCAAGCTTTCCTAAGCAGTCGCTTTAGACCACTGAGCCATCCTGCTGGGCCCCTTAAATGAATATTTTTGTGCCGCCTCTCCATAAAAACTCACCACTGACATGTAGATGTGCGTTAAGTGTGCATAAAGGGAAGAAATACAGAGATAGAGAGACAGACGGGTGGACAGAGGCAGAGACAAAAGAAGAAAGAACGAGGAGAAGGAAAAGAAAGAGACAGAGACTGTATTTCTAAATAGGATCAGCTTTACAGGGAGTAGTGGTTAAAAGTAGGGATTAGGACAATATATCTTTTGAGGGGCTACAATTTCAATACATAACCATCTGCTTTTCATCTTTATTTATTTATTTATTTATCTATCTATTTATTTATTTGGTGGGACCAGGGTTCGAACTCACAACCTTAGACTTGCCAGGCAGGCACTTGTGCCATGGAGCTATCTTCCCAGCCCCTATCATCTGCTTTTTAAGGTGAAATTCATGCAAAATAAAATCAATCATTCTAGGGCCCGGCAGGATGTCTCAGGGGTCTAAAGCGCCTGCTTAGGAAAGCTTGGGCGGCTGCAGGGACCGCGGTTTGATCCCTGGCGCCACATGTTGCGCCAGCCCTGCCCTGAGGGCAGGCTGAGCCAGCCATAAAAATAAACAAACAAACAAAAGTTCTGAAACAAGAAAAAAATATCAATCATTCTAACAGGCACAGTGGTGTACATTTCGAGGCCAAGGCAGGAAGACCACTCGAGCCTAGGAGTTCAAGGCCAGCCTGGGCAAAAACTCACTCAAAAACTAAATAAGATTTGTGGCACATGCCTATAATCCCAGCAGTCTGGAAGGCTGAGCCAGGGGGATTGCAAGCTTGAGTCCAGTTTGAACAATTTAGTAATTTATCAAGATCTTGTCTCAAAATTTAAAAAAAAAAAAAAAAAATTGAAAGGCTAGGAGTATAGCTCAGTAAAAAATTCCTAATTTTGCTAAAAAAATTAAGACATCCCATTTTTACACTGTAGGGTATCTGGTATGTTGAGTGTCACATCATCATTATTTCTGTTTTAAAAATATTTCCATGGCTCCAAAATAAAAACCTTTACTCATTAAATAGTTACACCCTGCTCCCTTCTCTCGCTGATGTTCCAAATCTGTCTGTCTGCTTTCTGTTTCTCTGAGTCCTTTTGCTATAGATATCTCACACACAGAAGTTTGAAGAGGGGTTTGTTGTGCCTGGACAGAATCTCAACAGATGTGGCTAAAGGTGTTTGCTGCATCAAGCAGGAACCACGGCATGAATTGGAATCCTGGACCCTCGATCCTCTGCTCTTGGCTGCTGGATCTCAGCCTCAGTCTCGCCTCTGTGCAAAAGATTTGCTCAGAGGATCACATAGAATTGCAGCTTGCTGCTAGCCTGCAATGTGCCGGGCAATCGGGCAATCATCACTGGATGGAAATCGCCCATGCTGGTTTCAGCATCAGCTGGCTTGGCACAATAGGCCCTGTCCTGAGAAGTATGCTGTGTTTCTGAAGAGGACCAAGCAACATTCCTGAAAGCCACTAAACAATGGTCTCCTGAGAGACCCAGTACCATCCTCCCCAATATGCAGAAACTTTTCCATCTGCCATAACTTCAATGTGGTTTACTTGATTAGGAATAACACAGAAAAGGGGTCAGGGCTCACATAATGTGTTAGAGCAATGACGGAATTAGATGAGGCAGTTGTCACAGTGAAGAAGAACACTAAGTCAAGACATACTGAAAGATGGAAACAAGGATATTAACTTGTATGTGCCAATCCACAGAATAAGATGTGGAAATGAGAAAAACATAATAACTGAAACATACATTGGCTATCATTGGATTGAGGCATCATGAAAAGACAATAAACTATTTCAGAAATCCTAAAGAATGAGACAGAATTAATACAACTATAGAAGGAACCAAAGACAAGACAAGACAGTCCATGCTTCTCTTAATTTTATTAATAAAAACTTCACAAGAATAACAAAATTCTGCAATTTAAAAATGAAATGCCATTCAGTAATGATATAAACTATTGGTTTTATGTCATATATTTGACTACAAAGCAATCAAAATAGAAATTTGGAAAGCATATCAGCAACTAAGCAATTCAAATATCAAACCTGACTGGCAAAGAAATTTCAAAACACAGAATGGAAAAAAAAACTACAAAGTCAAGAAAGTGTACACAGAGCTTATTCTCAGATGGTCCTGAGTACACTTAAAGAGAGAAAAAAAGAACAAGTGAGGGAATGCGGTCAAAGGTTAGCATTCATGAAACCTGAATGAAAAGTACATGGATTATTACTTTTACAAATCTTCTGGAAGTCTGAGATTTTTCTTTTACAAAAAAAAAAGTTAAAAATAAAAAGTAGGTGATTAGAAATAATGAAACCAAGAGAGCCAAGAAAAGAAATAAAACATAAAAACAAATGAGAATTTAGGAAACACTGCTTAGACTGAAATACATTTGAACTCGGCTAATGATTACTTAACTATTTATGCGTATCCATCTTTAACTCCTTCCACTTCTTTCCTTGAAGCAGGCCTATTCTGGCTGCAGAGCATGAAAAGAATAAGAACACATTTAACTTACTGAACTCTCAGCAGGATTTTTCTGAGGTAATGTGTTTGCAAACTTAACTTTACACTACATATACTTTTTTTTTTTTTTTTTTTTTTTTTTTTTTGCTGTATGGAGGGTTGATTGGATTTTTAAAAATACATAAGGAAACTCCAAGATTATCTGTACAATTAGAAATAACTAAAGCTGGAAAGTATGGACACACTATTCACAACTACTATAGTTATATATATATATAACTGGGGGCTGGGCAGATAGCTCTCAGTGGTCTAAGGACCTGCCTGGCAAGCACAAGGATTCAGATTCAATCCCTGATACTGCATGGCATGCCAGCCCAAAACTCGGTATAGTGGTGTACATCTGTAATCCCAGCCCTGGAGAGGGTAAGACAGGAGGATCACTATGAATCCAAGCTGCATAGGGAGACCCTGCACCAAATATATACTGTTAATTGACAAAGTTGTGAGTCTCAGTTGATATTTTTCAGTATCATATCCAGCCAGCAGTTTCCCAGTGTTTCACATCATTTAAAAATAAAAGAACTGGGGCCTGGGGAAATAGCTCCGTGGCACAAGTGCCTGCCTGGCAAGTGCAAGGTTGTGAGTTTGAACCGTGGTCCCGCCAAAAAAACAAAAAAACAAAATAAAATAAAATAAAATAAAAATAAAAGAACTGAGCTGGGGAGATAGCTCAGTAGAATAAGTGCTTGCCTGGCAAGCGCAAGGCTCTGAGTTCTGCAACAAAATAAAAAAATAAAAATAAAAGAACTGTTTATTTAAAGCCTGGAGGGACTAGATGTTGCCAGTTTGGGTCGCTTTTCAATAGTATGTGTCTGTAGTATGCAGTGATCACATTCCTTGGGGGCAGTTGGTACATGTGCACAGCACAGCATAGGTCTTTCTGTGTCCCCTTGTTCTCACTGTCCCTCTTGGATGCATCCTTCTTCCTCCCTCCCCATCTTTCTCCATCTCTTGATCCTCCTACCATTTGAGAAAGATGTATCTCCTACTGCCCATTCTCCTTTACTCTGTTCTTTATTTTGAATAATAGAAACAATGAGCTATTTAAGGCCTTATTTATTTCACTTAATATTATGGCTTCAAGTCCATCCATTTTCTTATAAATGACCTAAGTTTATCCTTCTTTATGAAAGATTAGTATTCCACTAGTGTATCTATCATATTTTCTTTATCCGTTCCTCTGGTGTTGAACATACAGATTTCTTCCAAGATTTGAAGTCCTGTGCAGTAAAGTTTCTGTTTCCAGCTTGGTGCTGTTAGGAGGTGGTAGGATCCTGGAGAGGTGAGGCTGAGTGAGACACCCTCAGATCACTGTGGGTATGAACTTAAGGTGCTTAAAGGAAACCTGCCTCCTTCCATGGTTTTTTGCTCCTGACTCACGATGACAAGAGCAGTTTTGCTCTACCTTGTGCTCCTGCTATAATGCACCATCTTGTGACAGGCCCAAGGGTGACATAGGGCAGCTGACCATAGAAGGAAACCTCTGGTCTTTGTGACAACATAAACCTTTTTCCTCTATAGGCTGGTTATGTAAGATATTTGTTATAGTGAAGGAAAACTGACAAACATCAGTTATTCTCTCCCTCTCCCTTTCCCTGCATCTTTTCCATTAAGCTCATGCTAAAATCCAGTATACTAGATGCTGGCGATACAAAGATGGAAAGATCAACCAACATCTTGCTTTCAAGGTGTGTCTACTTCATCTTCTAAAACTACAAATCCTCTGGCCATTCACATATTTCTCCACATGACCTACACCCATGTTTGGAGTCGTTTCTACTAGAAGCTGATGACAGTGTACACATAAGGCTTTTCATTTGATTAAAAAAATACTTTTACATGCATTATTTCTTAGGACTCTCATAAAGCTCCATCATAAATCTTATCTAATTGATGAGACCACTGAGGCCCCAGCAGTCCAGAAGTAATAGAAAGGCCCTGAGGTAATAAAAATTAGGACTCAAAGTTGCTCATTGTTGGTGCTAATTGTTTCTTCCACTTCTTATTCCATAATCCCATTCCTGATTTGGAAACCCAGCTCCAACCTCTGGAATCTAGGTTTTTTGTTTGTTCGTTTCATGGGTTTATTTTTTAGAGTGTGTAAACTTAACAGTGGACCTTGTAACATGGGGCTAGATTTAGAATGACCTAAGAACTTTGGTGAAAGGACCATCTTGATCTGACTGCTGTCTAAATTTAGGGCAAGTTGGAAGCCACAGAAATGGCCTAAGCCCAAGAGAAAGTAGAAAAAATGCAATTTAAAGAAGAAGCAGAAGCTAATGTCTGTCCTTTGAGCAGGATGTGAGGCAACGGGCCCCGAGAGAAATATAAGAGTCAAACTGGCTTCTCTTATGTATCCTTAGTCATTCAGGTAGGTGATGGCTTCATCAGCTCTACTTTTCAGAAAAGGAAACAGAGCCCCCCAGAGGTTACACAGCAAGTTAACTGCAGAATGAAGACTGGGAAAATCAGATGAGAAGAGTGAAAAAAATCAGGTTAAAAAAACATTGCGAGAAACAACAACAAAAACACATTGCTAGTGCAAAGGGACTAATGTGGCTTAAGCAACAGAAAAATCACTTTAATTTTATTGATATCTATTAAACTGATTAGCGCAATATATCATAGCAACACGTACCTGCCTACCTCTAAATGTACACTTAGCTGGAGCATATAACAGACATAACCAAGAACAGGGATACACAAAACCTAAGGTGAACCCTCTGCCATTCACCCCGAATAGCAGATCTGCTGATTATGTAAGAGTGACGGAACAACTCGTCTGACTTAGCTACTGAGTTTTCTTCTGGCCAAGGCGTATAGGTAGTAAATTCAGTATCCATAACTAGTCCCCTGCTCATTTATTCCTCCTCTGCTAAGGCTGCAGGCAGATCTTATAAAAGACAGATGTGAATAGTGTACTGAAAAATCCCCAGCATCTCAACCCACAGATCTCCCCAGGGAAGGAGGCTTTGCTGTCAGCTGTCACTGGAGGAGGCCCTAGCGGGGCTTGTAGCAGCAGACACATCTTTACCCCATGGGGGATCCCTGGCCCAGATTTGGAGCCCAGAGATAAAGAGGCTCTGTCAAAAGAAACCATGAGCCAGGTGTGGTGGTGCATACAAGTAGTCCCAGGACACTGGGAGGCTGAAGTAAGAAGATCACAAGCTCAAGCCCAGCTTGGCCATCTTAGCAAGACTGTGTCTCAAAGTAAAAATAAAGGGGATAGTGGTACAGATCAGTACAAAGCCTTGGTTCAATCCCAGTTCCACAATAAATAA
The DNA here is from genome assembly GCA_004027025.1 of Myocastor coypus. Lineage (NCBI taxonomy): Eukaryota > Metazoa > Chordata > Mammalia > Rodentia > Myocastoridae > Myocastor > Myocastor coypus. The sequence goes on along the minus strand of PVJA010043801.1, from coordinate 8,808 downwards.
ATAGGCTATTTACCTAGCAAAGCCATTTCTAAAAGACAGAGCTTTCTTCCCCAGCCCTAGAGGTCTGCTTCTTGGCAGTCAATTTCCACTAGCATATGTCTCTCAGGGCACAATTTTGTTTTTCAGGTTTACAGCCAGGCGTGATAGGTTGCCTTCATTTGTTCTCCTCCACCACCATTTTTAAAAAGATCTGTGCTCTCTATGATTCAACTTTGTCAATAAACCTACAATGTCACTTCCACTTACTGTGCTAAAAATCAAGGACCCATTGGTGTCCAACCCATCTGGAGGAATGCGAGTGTTAGGGAGATCTGCACCCAGCTATAAGTCTCTGGAGGAAGTGATTACCTTATCTGTTAGGAGAGAGGAAGGAGACAGAGAAATGTTTCAACTCACGTGCGTGTGTCAACAGATTGTGTAGCTTGTCACTTTCTCTAATCAAAGCCCTTGTAAGGCTCCTGTCACCACTGTGCAGTTAGTAATTCTGTGCCACAAGTAATCACCTAATAGCCAATGGGAATGCACTTCTGCAGCTTAAAAGCACGGTGGATTTCTTCCTGCACGGTAATATGGGAATCATTTCTACCTGCTGCAGCTCATCTGCTTCATCTCCAGCGAGGTAGCTGTCCCCTCCCCCTCAGACAAGGATTATTTGTCATTAAAATGCTGCAACTTGCTCGGCTCTCTTTACAATCTGGATGTTGCCTACACTTTTAGAAAGGTTTTTGAAGGAAGATTAGCAGGATTAGGAAAGGTTCGCATATGTTCAGCCTCACTCTTGGTGTTCAGGACATCACAGCACTGCACCACCCAGGACGCAGAAGAAAGGAAAGCGCAGCCAGGCGCAGGCAGAGGTGGAGGAGGGGCTGGGGGTGGAGGAGGGGCTGGGGGTGGAGAGGGGCTCCCTGCTTCTCCCTCCACAATGCCAGGCTGGAGTCAAATGCAAAACAGAGGTATTGGATACTGGGGAATTCTCGGACAGCTTGCTAGGTTTTTTTTGTTTTTGTTTTTGTTTTTTTAATTAGAAGATTTTTCTTCACTTCCTGTATTATTTAACTTCACAAAGTCAAATAACTTACAAACAGAAGTTTATCTACCTCGGGCCTGGCAGGATGGCTCAGTGGTCTAAAGCACCTGCTTGGGAAAGCTTGTGCAGCTTCAGGGACCACGGTTCGATCCCGGCACCACATGCTGTGCCAGCCCTGCCCTCGGGGTGGGCTGAGCCAGCCATAAAAATGATTGAATAAACAAAGGTTCGGAAACAAGAAAAAAATAAAATAAATAAAATAAAAAATTCTTTAAAAAAAAAGAAGTTTATCTACCTCATGATTTTGGAGATTTACAGTCCAAGAGGCATAGAGCAGGCTTCACAAAGGCCACCCCTTGACTATATGTCACCTTCTGGTAGAGAAGACAATGGTGGGAGGACATCTTGGGAATTACAATGTAACTCAGAGGGGAGAGCAACAGAGGATTGGGTGGGTCCCATGGGCCTCTTTAGGCCTCAGTCCTGCCACAGGGTTCCCCTCCCAAAGTTTCCTTTCCTGCCCAAAGCAACTTGTGAAGAGCAAGCCTTCAATTCTGATGTCCCCTGACAGGACACACAGACAATTAAACACACAGCACTTCTTGTGGGATTTGATTTTTTCCTTTGAGACCATGGCCAGTATAGGGAGAGAAATATCAATGGCAGAACTCATACCTGGGTGGAGGGGCAGGTTCTAAGAGCTGTGGCCTATGCCCTGCTGAGGCTTAGTGCTTCATTCCCTGCCCACATTTACTTGCCCTGCTTGCTTTTCCACAAGCACCAAATGGGGCAAGTGTTATAATTCCAATAGTCTGAAAAAACCTGTCCCAAGTTAGAATATTTCATTAAGTGTCTAAGCAGCTTGAACTGATCACTCATCTGTGTTCTTAGGATGTCGCATTGGGTATCTGAGTCTATTCAGTGTATCATAACAAAACACCTTAGACTAGGAAGTTTATTCATAGTAGACATTTGTTTCTCACTGTTCCAGAGGGTGGGAAAGCCAAGGCCAAGGCCAAGGTGCCAGCAGGTGGTGGGCCAGGAAAAGGCTTGGCCTGTGCTCCATAGGTGGTGCCTTGCTGCTGCATCCTTGCACAGTGGAAGGGCAAAAGCAGAGAGCAGAGGTCTATTAGAAAGATGCTGATCCCAGTCTTGAGCTAATCACCTCCTAAAGGCTCCCTCTCTTGCTGTTTTGGTACTGCAGATGAAGTTCCAGCGTCAATTTTGGAAGGACACAATCATTCGAACCATAGCACTGGGTCCAAAGAGGAATTAAAAATGGAATAATACATGGCCAGCTAGTTTTAGGATCTTCTCATATCTCCCCTTCAAATATGACTAGCAACTATAATAGCAAAGCTAAAGAGCTATGAACTGGAGATGAGGTAATCCTTGCAAACTCCAAATACTAACAGATCTGTGCTGGGGAGATAGCTTAGTAGTCTAAGTGCCTGCCTGGCAAGCACAGGGACCCAGGTTCAATCTACAGCCTCTCCCTGGGCACGCTGAGCAGGCCACTGAAACCAGACATGTTGGCATGTACCTGTAATCACAGTGCTGGGGAGGCTGAAAACAGGAAGATCACTATGAGTCTGAGCTGTGTAGTAAGACCCTGTACCAAATACATTAAAAAAGTTAAAAACAAGAAACAAAGCAAAACAAAACAAAACAGAAAACCCAAATACTAACAGATTTAGATGTAGTACTAACAGTTCCAGACCCATGTGGTAGCAGTGGCAGAACTAGAAGAGTAGGTGCTGGTTCCAAGGTGTCAGAGATGAAGCAATGGTGAGCAGCTGTTGGCTGGGAGGCATAGCAGGCAGAGTCAGGACAGGGTTCTGCAAACCCAGTGTGTGGCCAAGTGCAAGGCAAAGAGCGTGCTAGGACCTCACGGTGCTGGTGTGATCGGGCCCCCAACACTCGACATTGGAGTTGTTTCTAACAAAAACCTTTGCTGAAGAGCATCTGGCTCAAGATAAGGAGAAAAGTTCCAGATAAATACAAGTGAGGCAAGGGAGGGAGACATTGCCGATGACATAGCTCTTAAAAAGTGTGGAGATTTTCATGTCTTTGGGAAAGGAATAAGGCAAGAGCGCCAGAGCCTTCTCCTTCATGTCTTTGATGGGACCTAACTCCTTTGTGCTCTCAGTGAGGCACCAAGGATTAGCAGAGGCAGAGGCCTTAGGTCTTAGAGCCAGCATGCCCCTGGGCCCAACAGCAGTGAGTTCTACCATTGACATCTCTCTCCTTATACTAGTCAGGTTCTCAAAGGAAAAAATAAATCACACAGGAAGTGTTGTGCTTTGGGTATCATCTAATCGTGTGTCCTGTCAGGTCCATAAAAATTGAAGGAAATTTTTGATTATTATTATTATTATAATTTTAATTGGTATGAATATTTATATTTGGGTAGCAATTATATGAGTTCAAGCAACTGTCTAGATTCAAGCCATTTATAGGCTTTTTATTAATCTTATTAGTAAAAGGAATGATAAGGGTGGTTAGTTCTGTTTGAACCACTGGTGATTCAAGCTCCTCACAAGGAGAGTCAGGCATGTGCCACTGGTGGTTGCAGCTGGCAGGAGTATGTTAAACTATAAAGGTAGTCCTAGCATAGAGCTCCTGAAAGTACAGGAGAATTCCTTTCATTAGGAAAAGGAACTGTAGAAAGGCACTGTGGTGGGAACCCATGCCAAGTTATGTTAAGAGGAAATAAAATGGAAAAAAGTAAAGTTTCTACAAACAATGAAAGCACACCAGGAAGAATTGCTCACAAAACATTTCAAATGTTCCAAAGCTAATGAAATTCAGTGGGTGATAGAAACTATGAAAGAACAACATGCCTTCGAATGTGAAGACGCCCCAAACTGATGTGTGGAAAAAATATTCCCCTCAAAGCACTCCCCTTCACTCTAAACGCACCCATATTCTTGCCATTTTCTGGGGCAGTCCTGGACATCCTGTGCCTGTAGCTACACTGCTGTGACTGTCTCAGTCTTTACATATGTATATATATATACACTTAGTACAGGGGAGGCAGGGTGTTCAGGGTCTCACTACATAGATCAGATTCGTAGTGATCCTCCTGTTTTCAGCCTGCCAAAGTACTGAGATTATAGGCACACACCACCATGCTCAGTCTCAATCACTGTCTCAGTGCACCCCGTGGGCTGGGCCAGCACAGCACCCTGGGAATCAAACCCCACCCCTGCTCTCTGCCAATGCAGGTGCTTTAGTTCTCTGAGCTCTCAGGCCAGCCCTGTCTCAGAGTCTTGAATTCATTGAAAACATTACTTTTCATGGTCGTTTTGACTTGGAGGAAGAACCAGAAGTCATGTAGTGCTAGACCCACTGAACAGAGTGAGGAAACACTATAATGTCATTATAAACCCATTTTATCATTGAGTGGCACTTTACAGCAGCAGTCATCATATTTTTTAACCACATAAAGACATTCATGAAAGAGCACTTTCTAGGCCAGGTGTGGTGGCGCACACCTGTAATCCCAGCACTCGGGAGGCTGAGGCAGGAGGATCAGTGTGAGTTCGAGACCAGCCTGGGCTACGAAAGTGAGCTCAAGGCCAGCCTCAACTGCATAGCGAGACCCTGTCTCAAAAAGACAAAAAAAAAAAAAGAAAGAGCACTTTCTGAACTGTTTCAGAAAATGACAAGAGAGGCTTTGCCAAACAGCTTAGCAGAGTAATCCCAGGGCCTGCCTTGCTGGCCCCACCCCTTGGGAAGCTGAGACTGGCTGTGGTGACACATGCCTGTAATCCCAAGGGAAGCTCTAAACAGGTGGACCACTAGAAATCCATTCTAGCTGTGACACCTTGAACACTCTGTAGATTCTTCAAAAAAAACAAGAATAAAGGGATAATTATTTTTGATATGACAGGAAGCAATTTTAGGGGGATTAATAACACTGTATTTTACTGTAATAATTTATTTGAGCATTCATCATATTTTTTATCATTCTGTCTGAATTGGTAGTTATGGAGAAGACCACATTAAATGACATTGGAAATCCAGATCATGAAAATCTTGATACTTCCAGGGCGACCTGCCCAAGTCCCCCTTCTGTCCCTCTCTGACAGAAGCTTTCTTTCCCCAATATTCTGCCCTTAACCTCAAAAAAAAAAAAAAAAAAAAAACTTGATAGATAACAAAATCAAGTTTCTCTAACAACAAACAGGAGTTCAAAAAAAAAAAAAAAGGAAACATACTGGTTAAAAGATTTAGAAGTCAGGGACCGGGCGGGATGGCTCAGTGGTCTAAAGCACCTGCTTGGGGAAGCTTGGGCGGCTTCAGGAACTGTGGTTTGATCCCCGGCACCACATGCTGCTCCAGCCCTGCCCTCAGCACAGGCTGAGCCGGCCATAAAAAATGAGTGAATAAACAAACAAAGGTTCTGAAACAAGAAAAATAAAATAAAATTAAAAATTCTTAAAAAAAAAAAAAAGATTTAGAAGTCATTTCAAACAATTGTAAGATAAGGACTTTATGGGGATCCTGGTTCAAACAATCTATTAAAAAGATAAAGCAACCAAGAAAATGTGAACATAACAATCTTTATGATGTTAAGAAATTAATGGTTTTTTTTTTTTAGATGTGATACAATGTATATATTATACTTTTAGGGAAAGGTCTACAGGGTGTTCAGGGAGTCACTACTAAATCAGACTTGTAGTGATCTGCCTGTTTACAGCTTCCTAAGAGCTGGGATTACAGGCGTGCACCACCACACCCAGTCTCAATTATCTCAGTGCAATCTTGGGGGTGGAGCCAGCACTACAAACTGGGGATCAAACTCCTCTCCCTGGTGCCTGCTTGCATGTGCTTTAATCTGCTGAGCTATTTGGCTGGCCCTATATATTAAAAAAAAAAGAAAGAAAGAAACATATGTATATGTATATGTAGTATTAACAGTGTATGCTGAAATGTTTGCATATCAGAGTATTTAATATCTGATAATGGGCTCACTACAAAGTTATCTAGGAATGTGGCAGTGGCAGACATATAAGTGAAGGATGATAGTGTTATGTTAGTAAGTATTCCAGCTTATCATAAAGAACTGGGATAGTTCTTTTTATAACTTTTTATTTCTGAAGATTAATACAAAGGTCAGTGAACAAACAAAAGAGTAAACCAGTTAGAGCCTGCCACCTATCAAGCAGAGACACCGTGAGGTTCTATCAGGAAAGGAATGTATTACATGAACAGGATGTCACTAGGTGCTGACTCACTTTATAATTTGTACCCTCAAACTTTCTTCCACTTGAGTGCTGTGATATTGTTCCTAAGGCCACATAGGTATGTTACTTTAATGTTTATTAAGCTACAAGAACTATAGAGGAAAAGAATTTATCAACATTGCTGGGACAAAAATACCTGACACCCAAACTTAAGAAAGGAAAGGTTTATGTAGCAAACAGCTTTTTCAGGTTTCAGTCCATAGTCAATTGGCTCCAAGACAAAGTGGCACATGGCAGAGAGCAGCCATTCATGGTGGTGGAAACCAGCAAAGAGCAAAGGGAATGGTTGCTATAAGGGTTAGCTAGCCTCTTTCTCCTCCTTACATTGTAATGCAGATTGCCACCCCAGAGCAGGAATAGCACTTACACCATAATCCCAGTTTTGGATCATGAATTAATCACACATTCTAGAAGCCATCTCAATGACTACATGAGGCTTTGCAGGGGGACATCTAGATACAAACTTTAACAATCACCAATGTGATACTGTGAAGGGTAGGGCTCTCAAGAAGTGATTAGGCCATGAGCTCTGTCCTTTTTAATGAGACCAATGCCTCATCAAAGAGTTAGCCCCAGGATTAGTTTCTTTGTGATCTCACATGACTTCTATCATGTGAACACACGGCATTCATGGCACCATCTTGGAAGCAGAATCTGAGGTGTCACCAGACAAGAAAGACAGAGGTACCAACATGTAGATAACCAACCAATAACACATTCTACTACACAGTAAAGGCTTGCATCTACTCAGATGTCTATCTATGTCAGAATCCTAATGGGGGTGATATGACAGGACAGGACTTTGAGGTGGTGATTGGGTTCCAAGTCAGTTCCCTAATAAATGGAATTATTGTCCATGCAAAACAGGCCCCAGGACCAAGAAAAATAAAATAAAATAGGTATCTATAGGAAAGTAAGAAGTCAAATGACCATATGCAGATAATAAGATCCTCCATATTAGAAGACCCAAAAATTTGGTCCAAAAGACTCCTAGAATTAGTAACCAACTTCTACAATGTAACAGGATAAAAACAAAATCAGCACACAAAAATCAATAGCATTCCTCTACACCAATAATGAACTCACTGAAAGAGAAATTAGGAAGACAACACCATTTATCATAGCAATAAGTAAAATAAAATACTTAGCAATTAACCTGACCAATGAAGCGAAAGACCTCCACAATGAAAACTATAGTACTCTGAAAAGGGAGAGTGAAAAGACAACAGAAAAAGGGAAGAAGTCTTTTGTTCCTCAAAAGGAAAATCTAATATTGTCAAAACAGGTACACTTCCATAATTGGAATATAGATTTAGCACAATTCAAGCAAAAATACTGTCAACATTCCTCATTGAGCTACAGAAAACAATCCTAAAATTCTCCCAGCCAGAAGAGACCCAGAACAGCAAATCCAATCCTGAATAACAACAAAGAAAGAAGGATCACAATCCTGAATATAAAGTTATACTACAAAGCTATAGTGATTAAAAATAACACAATATTGATGTGTATTGAGAACAGTATAGAGAACACACAGCAAGCTCAAGTAATTCACCTCTCTGATCTTTCAAAAAGGGGAAAAACAGTCTCTTTAATAAATGATGCTGGGGCTGGGGAGATAGCTCCGAGGCACAAGTGCCTGCTGGGCAAGTGCAAGGTCGTGAGTTCGAATCCTGGTCCCACAAAAAATAAATAAATAAATAAATAAATAATGCTGAGAAAATGGGCTACTTATGTGCAGGAAATTAAACCTAAATCTATATGTCTCATCATGTACTAACATAAAATCAAAATAGGTCAAAGATCTAAACATTAAAACAGAAGCATTTAATCTGTCAGAAGATAAAATAGAAAAATTCTTGGAGACATAGGTATAGGCATTTGCTGTCTAAATAGAGCCCCAATTGCTTAAGAAATAACATTAAAAATCAGTAGGATCATATTGAATTAAAAGGCTTGGGCACAGCAAAGAAAACCACCAACAGAATGAAGAGGTAACCTACAGAATGGAAAATAAATTGCCACGGGGCCTGGCGGGATGGCTCAGTGATCTAAAGTGCCTGCTTGGGGAAGCTTGTGAAGCTTCAAGGACCGCGGTTCAATCCCCGACACCACATGCTGCGCTAGCCCTGCCCTCGGGGTGGGCTAAGCCGGCCATAAAAATGAGTGAATAAACAAACAAGGCTTCTGAAATAAGAAAAAAATAATAATAAATAAAAAATGCTAAAAAAAATTGCCAGCTATTTCAGAGAGAGAAGACTAATATCTAAAATATATAATGAAGTAAAAATTTTAAATCTTTCCCATATAAAACACTCAATCAAAAAATGGGCAAGTGAAATGAGAAGACATTGCTCAAAAGAAGAGGTACAAGTGGAGAGATAGCTCCGCAGCATATGTACCTGCCTCACAAGTGCAAGGTCTTGAGTTTGACCCCTGGTACCACAAAAAAAGAAAAAGAAGGAGAAAGAGAAGGAGGAGAAGAAGGAGAAGGAGGAGGAGGAGAAGAAGAAGAGGAAGAAGAAGAAG
>PVJA010043800.1:0-16581 GCA_004027025.1 Myocastor coypus | reverse complement strand
TCTCCAATTGTCGGTCTGTTAACTTACATTCTCAACCCTCCAGCAGAAAAGCTTTGTGATACTATTATTCTATAACATAGGTACTGGGCTTATCATCATTGGCTTTCTGAGTATCAAATATCTTTGACTTAGCTTGTAAATGATATTTTCTGACCATCATTGATATTCTAATAACTTTCCATACAATGTGATATAAGCATTTACGCAATTTTGACACAGATATTTGGAAATTCAAGGAAATACAAAATTGTAGCCTGTCAAGAACATGGTTTTTGGCCCAGTCTCTTATTTTCAAGTACTACTCTTGAGAGAATGACAGTAACTGAGTTTACAGCAGGAGCAGTACATATCAAAAAGACAAGAGTGACATGTATTCCAAACATGGTTTTAGCGTTACATTGTGCTATAGTCAATATGCTGAACCTTTTGAAGGTTCTTGAGACCAATATCTGATTCATCCTGTGTACATAAGTGTATGGTTTTGCTATTGATATGTTTCATACCATAGCGATATCTGTGCACCTATGTTTATAGCAGCCCAATTTGTAATAGCCAAATCTTGGAAACAACCAAAATGCCCATCATTTGAAGAATGGTTAAAAAAAATGTGGTATTTTTATACAATGGAATACTACTCATCCATAAAGAATGATAAGTTTGAAGACTTCATATATAAATGGATGTATATTGAACTCATTAGTGAAATAAACCAAACCTATATGTGTAAATATCGTATAGTCTCCCCAATATAAGAACTTTTAAGGAAGAAAACAAGAACTTAAGGGCATAACACAGCTGAATGTGTTATGGATTAAACAACGAAGTGACTGGAAGCAGACAAAGCAGAAAACATATCAATGGCTTTGTCTTTTTAAAGATAATGATAATTAATCTGCCTTTCTCTTCACGTGAATAACTAGAATTGATTTATCACAACAAACGACAACAATGAATTCACTAGTGATTAAGTGAGAATATATCATACATCTAGCTCCTATAATTTGCTAGATGTATGATATATTGCTTCTCTTGATTCTAAAGATATTTCTCTACAAGAATATCTGCACACTAAGATTTTAGGCCTCTGAGCACCTTTCTCATAAAAGTCATCTTTTGTTAAATCATTTGGTTCTTCTAAAAGTACTAGTCAAATGTTTTAATTTTCTGGAGGCCAATGGTCTGAAAGAAATCTCTGAGGGTAACAATACCTCCTACCCATAATGGTTACTTAGTATGTGATTCACATATTAATACAGACGGCAATACACATTATGAGAGCAGCATTTGGCTCTGTTCCTGTATGTTAATATCCACATTAACTTGCAAAGACATTTTAGCAATGAAGATATTTCCAGAGTGAAGTTAGCTAGTCCAACATCTCATTAAGATTATAGAAAACTAGGCACAAAGACCAGCAATGAGGATGAAGATGGAAAAAAGGATTGTATTGATTTAGAATGCAAAACTGTCCTTCCAAAGAGAAATAAAACCAAATGCAGCAGCTTCAGGTAGCATCCTTATACACTCTACACATGGCAGAAAATATCTGCAGGTTACAAAGATGACCATGAATCAGTAAAGAGATTAAGTTCTTCACTATTTCCAAGTTATTAAAACAGGAAAAAACAGCAGCCCTATCTTAACTGTAAATGCTAGATTACTTAGTATATCTCTCACCCCTTTTGGTGCAAGACTAAAACCATGGGGTTTGCACTGAGCTATATTCTTTGGCCTTTTTATTTTGAGAAGTTCCTGCTGAATTAAACTGCCTCAACTGGGCTTGAACTTCTAATCCTATTTCAGCACCACAGAATGCTGAGGTTACAGGTGTATAATCATGCCTACTACGGCATATCGTTTGATAGGAAAAAGCATTGCTAAAAAATTGAAGATAATAAGAAAACTTAAGGAAGAGTTCATTAATGACTACTGCAAACTCACATTTATAAGTAACTCTTTTGAGGCTTGGAGTATATTTCACTAAATCCAAAATGTTTACATAGAATTGTAGTTTTTCATTAGATTTTTTTTCTTCCCCCCACAAATCAACTGAACTTTCCCTTACGTATAGGCATTTACCTAAGTTTGGATTTTACCATTCTGAAGTAGAGATGGAAGTTTTAAATTTCATATATTAAATGTAATTACATAAATAAAAATCATCTGCAGAATAACCTTAAGCAGATTTGTATCTGTTTGGCACTATAATTACACAGATTTCAATTATAACCCAACTTTTCATTTATTTAATAGTTTACACATTTTTTAATAGACATTTGTGATTTAATAATAGGTCTATTTAATTTACAAGTGTTTATGGGGTTTTTTGGTCATTTATTTCCAGTTTCATTGCACTGTGGCCAGGTAATATGCATGGGATTATTTCAGTTTTCTTGCATACCCTTAAGCATGACCTATGGACTACTATGTGGTCTATTTTAGAAAATGCCTCATGTGCAGCTGAAAAAAAAAAATTGTGTATTCTGAAGTGGCTGGGTGGAACACTCTGTATATGTCCACTAAGTTCATTTGTTCCAAGTACTGGCTCAGTTGTTACTTCTTTGCTAATTTTTTGTCTGCTTGACCTTTCTTTTTGGGATAAGGGGTGTTAAGGTCCCCTGTTATGATTGTGGCATTGGATATTAGAATTTTCATGTCCATTAAGATTTATCTTATACAGTTGGGTGCTCCTGTGCTGAGTGTTATCTCTTCCTCTTGAATTTTTCCCCTAACCAGTATATAGTGGCCTTCTTTATCTCACTTGATCATTCTTGGCTTAAAGTTGACATTCTATAGGGATTTAAAGTTTAGAATATCAAAAACTGATGGAAAATACCTGTTTCATGCTATGCCTAAGGTGTCTGATATTCCAAAAGATAGTGATGTTAAGCTCAAGTGCCTATGTTATAGGGAATAATATCATTAATATTATCATCAGCCGGGCATGGTGGCGCAAGCCTGTAATCCCAGCACTCGGGAGGCTGAGGCAGGAGGATCGGTGTGAGTTTGATACCAGCCTGGGCTACAAAGTGAGCTCAAGGCCAGCCTGAAATGCATAGAGAGACCCTGTCTCAAAAAGACAAAAAACAAAACAAAACAAAACAAAAAAACCCAATAATATCACTAAGCTTTTTTTTCTGGAGAGTTAACAATTTAAGTTGGCAGACTAGATAATTATAGAGAAAAAGAAGGGATACAAGAATAGCTGGTATTTTGGCTTTAGCCCTTCAAGGTCAGTGAGGACACAGGACATAAAAGAACCTGTACTGCAACGATCTGTAACTCAGTGGAGTCCTAAATTTCCTGCTCAAGGAGATTATGGGGCCCCAGAGGAAAGTGATCGATTATGTACAGTGTTCATGAGGAGAATCACCTAGAGAGAAAACATTCTCTCAAGCTTTCACAGACAGCAAATTGGTGAAGCAATGGCCATGATTCATTCGGATGGCTGACAGTGACAAAATTTCTGCAAACCACAGTACATGGTTCTGGAGTAAATCCTGATTGACCTTGTCTGATACAAAACTTACTTTTTTTTTTTTTTTTTAATATTGGTCTTGCTTTATCTTGGTCTTAACCACCCAGCAGAGAGGTCTAAACACAAAGTATAAAAAGGAAAGCCTTGAGCCGGGCGTGGTGGCACATGCCTATAATCCCAGCACCTGGGAGGCTGAGGCAAGAGGATCGGTGCGAGTTCAAGACCAGCCTGGGCTACAAAAGTAAGCTCAAGGCCAGCCTGAACTGTACAGTGAGACCCTATCTCAAAAAGAAAGAAAAAAAAAAAAGGAAAGCCTTATTAATATGCTGATTGGTAAAAGGCTCAGGTCAACAGCTCCTGATAATGCCAGATGAGGTGATAATCCATTACTGTTATGGACTATTGGACTATATGTACAGCTACTTTCTATTTGTGCAATGAAAAGATTTGTACTAATGATGCTTAGATAAGAAATGTCTGTATCTTGTACTCTGAAAGACTATGATGAAGACAACAATATGCAATGTATTAATTATTGTAAAAAGCAAAGGTCTAACCAATAGGTATGTGACCTGGACCTGTCTCTTGAGCCTGGATCTTTATTTTGTTCATCATAATCCTGCCTGCTACGAGGGAAAAGAAGAAAAAGCAAAAATAAATGGAGTTGGGCATCAAGTTAAAACTCAGGTCACTGTTTCTATGAAGTGAACTCCACAATCAGTAACTCAAATCAGGTATCTTTTGATTCCTGGTCCAGTTCTAATTCACATACTTTCTCCTTAATCAGTCGCCAAGTTTGCCAATTCTTCGACTTCTGAACTTCAATTATTTATAAGAGATTGTGAGAAATAATCCTTGTTGACCATTTTCAGTTGTAACATTCTAATTTTCTTTTGAAATACTCAGCATAAGTTCAGCAGTATCTGCAGCTTATGGCATCTACTAGGGATGGACCTAGCCCAGCAGATACAAGGTGATTATTGTACTACTAAAAACATTTGATATTTATTTTATTTTAAATTATTATTATTATCATTATTATTGTGTGTGTTACTGGGGATTGAACTCAGGAGATATTTATTCTAAGTTACATGTAAATACACAGGATGCTAACACTGCCATTCAATGTTGAAACTGTGACAGATGAAATATTAAATACACAAAGGCTGAAGTGCAAGTAAAACATTCTGCATACACCAGCTATATTTTAAAAATGTATTTATTATGACACCTCACTAGCTGAATTAAAAGTAGGTGTTGTATTTAACAGGAATTTCTCATGTTAATCACAGCAATGTCAAAAACTTATGAAGTGACAGGTCAAGCAATAGGGACCAGAGGAAAAAGGCTAAAATCTGGCTGTTGTAGTTGGTAATGCTTTAAATCCATTTAGATCACCTAAGGAAAAACCCAAGAACAGCCAAGCGAAGAGTTCCTGTTTCAAGTGCAAGAAAACTATACAGTGCACCAGATTGCACCAACCCTGTGTCTGGGACCTGTTCCACATGTGAGGCTGCTAATGTGCCAACTCATGGCACTGGAGCCCCACTTCCAGCTCTGATGACTGAAGAGGCCCTGGCAACTTGCAATGTCCCTGTACCTGGACATCATCATCTCCTTCAAGAAATCCTGGATAAACTCTGATGTCATGGGTGAGCTGCTCACTGATACAGGAGCACCTCATCCTGTTTTGATTTTCTTCTCTGAAAAACTCTCCTCTACGTCTATGAAGATAGTGGGGATCAAGGGGATTCTTGACTCCTACTCTGATGTGCCATTTTGAAGGTCAAATGTTTAACTATGACATATTAACTGTCCTGAAGTGTCCTGCTCCCTAGTGAGGAAGAGATTTACTAGCTAAATTTGGGCAATTTTCAAATTCTATTTAAGCCAAAATAGACTTTACTTGGGGGGGGGGGCACTATTTCAGGTCTCCCTGACCAAATTAGCCAAAAAATGGGTCTTGCTCTAGTATAATGGAATACCTAACAGGGCAAATTCTGCTATGCCAGTTGTTGTAAGACTAAAAGACCCTGGTTGGCTTCCCAACTGAAAGCAATATCCAATCAAGGAAGAGGCATGTAAAGAACTCCAGCCTCGCACTGACAAGTTTCTCAAATATGGCTTCTGAAGCCTTGTGAGTCTCCTTGCTAATACTCCCATATTCCCTGTGGTAAAAAACCTCCAGGAGACCATCAGATAGTATAAGGTCTCTCTGCCTCATTAAGGAGGCTGTCATTCCAATCCACCACTTAGGGCAGGTCCACATATACTTTTACTCCAATTTCCAGAGAACACTAATTGATTCTCAGTAGATTTAAAAGTTGCCTTCTTCTTCTACCCCCTACATCCAGACTCCTCATTTCTGCTTGCCTCCAAATGGGAACATTCCAGTTCAAGAAAAAAAACTGCAATGTATTTGTATGGTTCTCCCAACAAAGGTTTAGAGATAACCTTCACCTTTTTGCTTGGGCAGTAGAGAAAGACTTGAGGAACTTAAAGCTTAAGCAAGGAACCATCCTATAGTATGTGGATTTTCTGGTTTGTAGCCCAAAAGAAATTAAATATAACACTGTATAGACTCTCAACTTCTAGCTAAAGAGTGATATACAGCCTCCAAAGAACAAGCTCAGATATCCCTTCAAAAAGTTCAGTATCTTGGATATATTCTTACACTTAGGGAATGACAGCTGTCCAAGGTTGGGATATAGGGTTCCTGCCACTAAACAATAGCTTCACTAACTCCTGGGGATGGTTGGATCTTGTAGGATCTGGCTACCTAATTTTGGACTAATGACAAAGCTTGTATATGAAGCAGTTAAAGGTCCTGAGGTCTCAAGTCTATGCCACTAGAATGGACTAAAGCCACTGACAATGCCTTTACAAAAAGTAAGCATGTCCTTAATTAAGCATTAGTAATACCTAGGAAAACTTTTAAGAATTGCTTTGTGAGCCTTGTTCAAAGTCTAGGGCAAGAACCTCACCCAGTGGCACACTCTGCAAAGAAATTACACAAAACAGCTGCGGGATGGCTATTGTGCCTGAGGGCAACAGCAGCTACAGCTGTACTAACAGACAAGGCTATAAAAGTTGACCTTGGGATGCAGACTAGAAGTTCTGACATGCCATCATGTCAGAGCTATTCTAGAGACAAAAGGTTACTTGTAGTTAACAGGGGAACTGCTTACTATTATCAGGCCATGCTTCTAGATACCCACCAAGGTTATTATAAAAACTTGTATTACTATTAACTCTGCTTCTTTGCTGCCTTTTTTTTTTTAAATATCAGTATTCGAACTTAGGCCCTTGCACTTGCCAGGCAGGTATTGTGTTGCTAAGCTATATCCCCAGCCCAAATTCCTTTGAGCATACACACACATGTGTGTGAGCCTATGCGTACACTTTTTTGGGGTGCTGGGGTAGGTGGGTAACTGGGAATTGAACTCAGGACCTCACATTTGCCAGGCAGGCCTCTATTACCTCCAGGTCCAGCAGTTAAGCCACTCTTTTGAACAAGTTAATCTCCTAGACATATGCAAGTAGTCAGGGCACCAATGCTCTGGCCCTAAAAAACCCTGAAGAAATATGTTTCACTGACAGAAATAACTTTGTCGAAGGCCACTCGAAGGCAAGTTTAGATAGTTAATTTACAATAGAGCACTGATATTGAGAAAACACGGAAAAATTAAATATCTTCAGCATTTCCCTAAAATACAAAAAATATATACAGAGAGAGACTCTAAATATGCCTTTCTGGGCCAGACAAATAACTCAGCAGATTAAAGCACCTGGCACCAGGGGTTTGATCCCTGGGCCTGCTGTGCCAACCAGCACCCAGTGGGGCGCGCTGAGAGCTCTATTGAGACTGGGCGTGGTGGCGTGCGCCTATAATCTGAGCTTCTGGGACGCTGAACACAGGTGGGTCACTACAAGTCTGATCTATGTAGTGAGACTCTGTAGAACTTGTTTTAAATCAATCAATCAATCAATCAATCAATCAATCAATCAATCAATCAATCACCAAGCAAGCCTTTTTGATAATACATGGCCACGCAGTCATCTGGAGGGAAAAGGCCTACTGACAAACAACCATATGTCAAGAACAGGCACGAAATCTCAGAACTCCTAGAGATAGTTCATCTTCCTAAGTAGATCTCAGTAATGTGCTATAAAGGGCACCAAAGAAACACATGTGAAGTTCTTTGCAAAGTCGAAAGGCTGACAGGGAAGCCCTCCAACCCCTTACAAATAAGATCATGCAAAAGGCAAAAAGCTACTCCAGTGCGCCACTGGAAGACCTAAGGTTCCTCTTCAAAAAGCAAGGCATCAGTGCTGCTACAAAGAAGTTCCAGACATTAAAGTAAGAGAAATGTACTGTTCCTAGCACAGCCATTTCTCAATATGGAAAAAGTGAAAGGCAAACCAAAAAAAACCCGTGTTTTTTGGATAATATTTATGATAAGAATTCTTGATTTATCAGTTTATGCTTTACTATAGAGAAAATGCCTCATAAGACAGGATTTTATTTTTTAATCTCTTTAATTCTTAGTTTAGCTGAAAACTAATAAGCAATCAACTATAGATGGATTGAAATCTTCAAGGCAGAAGATCAGATATGGCATAGTTCATAATGAACTAATGATGTTACCTGGGTTTATGCCTGACCACACTTAATTATATAATTAGGAAATTTTTTCCAAAAATCACATTTAAAAAATTTTATGAAGCTATAATGCTTAAACATCTATGTGAGATACTAATTAATAGAATGTTCATATGAGTTTCTTTCAGTTCTAATACATCAAACAAAAAATACTACTCCAATTTCATTATGTATGTATTTGCAAACTACTGGGCCCAGTGGGATGGCTCAGTGGTCTAAAGTGCCTGCTTGGGCGGCTTCAGGGACCGCGGTTCGATCCCTGGCACCACATGCTGTGCCAGCCCTGCCCTTGGGGCAGGCTGAGCCAGCCATAAAAGTGAGTGAAAAATGAGTGTATATTTGCAAACTACTAATGTAAGCACAGTTCAACTCCACTCATTTTTACCAGTAAATATAACTAAACCAATCTGGCTATAATAGTAATGTTTCTAAGCTGTTTGACTTAGTCTGTTTCAGGACTAGAGAATCTAATAATAATATTATTCACTAAGAAAGTTTTAACATTACTTCACAAGGACACTGAAGAAAGGAAAAAATAAAGGATTGTTTCTTAAAAATGGCTTTACAGATCCTCAAGTAAAATTGCATAGAAGCTATTCAGAGACAGAAAGCTTGTTGGGATTAATTAAAAATATATCAGTGGTCAGACTATTTCTTACTACCTCTACTGCTGCACTTGGGTCTAAGCCACCATTAGCTCCTTTTGGAAGAACAGCAATCACCTCCTAGTAACTCTCTGAAGTAAAGTCTCTTAGGAATACCGCTATGTAAAACTAGTATTTTCCTCCCTCTGAATATTGTGAGCTATCTTTTCATTTTTCCACATATAGAAAATACACAGGGCCCGGCAGGATGGCTCAGTGGTCTTAAGCGCCTGCAGGGACCGCAGTTTGATCCCTGGCACCACATGCTGCGCCAGCCCTGCCCTCAGGGCAGGCTGAGCCGACCATACAAGTAAATAAACAAACAAACAAAAGTTCTGAAACAAGAAAAAAAAATAAAAGAAAAAAATTCTTAAAAAAAAAAAAAAAAAAAAAAAAAAAAAAAAATTCTTAAAAAAAAAAAAGAAAGAAAACACAGAAAAACCCATCAAATTTATTGGCTAGCTTTCCTTAACAGAATCTAAACTCCACAGGGAAGCAATCTTTTTTTTTTTTTTTTTTTTTTTGGGGGGGGGGGGTGACGACAACGACACAATCTTTGGTTTTTAAATATAGTCTATACTCAGAATAGGATATGTGATCAGAATTTGATGAGTGAATAAATAAATGTTTCAGTTTATGGGGGAAAAAACCTAGATTATATTAGTCATCAATTATGTCTGATATACATGTCAAAAATATTTGTAATTGACTTATTACACAAAGGTTACCATACCAGATAAAATAAGCAGTTCAATGATTTCTGCATCTCCAAGATAGGCAGCAGCATGTAATGGGGTTCTCTTTTCATTGTCCTATGATAAGAAAGATGGAACATCAGTTTTAAAAATATAGTTAATTTTAATACAATTTAAATGAAGAAAAATCACTTAATGATCAACTGATTATTTCTACCAATTTATTCTGTAAGCTTATCCATAAAACATATGTTATTCCCTTGCTAAGGGAAGGCTGTAAACAAATTATGGCCTATAACAGGGCTTAACTGTATATATTTAGAACATGTGAAATACTAAAGTTCTTAAGGACTAACGTAATACCACAGCGGAAAATGCCATACCAAGAAACGGTGTTTCATGCACAAATTATGAAAACTGTATAAAATGACCTTTACACTCTGTGTATAAGGCAGTGATGGTGAACTTTTTAGAGCTTTCAATGAATGATAAACAGCTCACTGTGGCACCCACAATATATCTCATTATGTATATGCATGTACTCCAAAGTAAGAAATCAAAACTCTCCAGTCTTGAGCATTTGGGGTAAAAGATACTTAACCGATATAAAAAAAAGTGTACCAAAGAATAAAAATAAAAATGACAAAGAAATAGCTTAAGACTTTCTTGGAATAATGATAACTATATTGCTGATATAGGGGCAAATTTCTTTTAAATATTGTTCATTTTGCCACCATTATTTCCCTGATTTATTTATTTTAAAACTGTTTTAGACTTAGTTTTATAAAACAATCTCAGCAAACCAAAAGACTTTCTTATCAAAATGTTTCCTTGAGGGCTGGGGAAGATATCAGCGGTCTAAGTGCCTGCCTGACAAGTGCAGGGATCTGGGATGGATTCCCTGTAGTACTAACTATGCTGACTTCAGGGCGCCAGGCACCCATCAAAAACAGGCGTGGTAGTGCATGCCTGCAATCCTAGCACTGGAGAGGCTCAAACAGAAGGATCACTACGAGTCCCAGCCGCTTAGCAATATCCTATACCAAAAAAAAAAAAAAAAAAAAAAAAAAAAAAAAATTTCCCTAAGAGCATTCACACTGGTACAAAGAGTCTTTGAGGATTTGAAGTTATTCTTTGAAGCAATCTTAAGGTTTGTCTTACTGTTCCTTCCAGTTTAACATTACTCATACACAACATATGTGCACACTTGTTTTAATAAAATACATATTCTTCTAAAACTTCCTCTAGGAAATGAAGCTATATTTTATGTATAGCTTGTGGATCTCCTCTCCTGAAGCAGTGCTTTCCAAAAGGAGGTTGGACGATTAAGTTTTAAGGTAATAGTGCATTCAGGAATTTTTAATTAACACACTCCATCTGAAGTTACAGTAGAATACTGCTAACTTGGTGCATCTGAAAAATTATCCACTTAAAAATTTTTTTTGCAATTTACATCAATTATTATGGATGAAAGCTTTTCTGACTTTTTGGGGGGCTGTCTTCTACAATGTTCTCTTTGTCTATGGAAATAAGTTTTGCCATAGTAAGATGATGTATTTCTAGCCTACTACAAAGTTATATTACTTACTTGTAATTAGCGTGGGTCAATGGTTATGAGAAGTTAATGGACAAACTTTGGGTCATAGCCTAGAACTTGATTAGTATCTTTCTACTTCCTACAAGCTGAAAGGAAGATCGGAAACTGAGCCAGTTCTGACTATGCAAATGTAGACCAAAACACCAGAACACTGCTAAGCAATAAGATTCCAAATTAACTTGAGCAGAGCTGTTCCACCAGCTTGGATCACTATTAAGAGACAAATGTATTAAAGCAAGCACTTTTTTCTCCTACCATTATAGAGTATTATTACAGCTTTAAGACTTAAAAAGATGAAAAATTTACTTCATTTTATAATCTTTTTTTTTTGAGAACCTTTCAATAATTCTAAGAGAAAAAGTAGGGATACTCACAATAAATCAGAACTAAAAAACCTTCTGGATAAAAGAGGACATACTTTACCTCCACCCCTCAAGAGGTTTAGCTATCTACAGTAGTACCTAAAACCATTAAAAAGGAAGTTGATACAGTGGGATTAATGTTAAATTGCTTGGTAGGCCAGGAGTTTTTGTCTCTCTACATTGCAATATTTTTACAAAGCTATATTTTTCATTCAAACAAAATGGGCTACATAGAAATTAGTTAAAAAGTTTGTCATCTTTGACCATTAGAGAAATACAACAAAACTGATTATTTTACTGCAGAAAAAATGACTATGATCAGAAACTCAAAAGATATAAAAAACTGATAAGGTTGTGGGGAAAAAACTATTCTACATGGCTGGTGGGAATGTAAACCAGATAACTACTGAAATCAGTATAGAAGGGCTGAGGAGATAGCTCAGTAGAATAAGTGCTTCCCTGGCAAGTGCAAGGGGCTGAGTCAATCCTTGGTTCCGGAAAGAAAGAAAGAAAGAAAGAAAGAAAGAAAGAGAGAGAGAGAAAGAGAGAGAGAGAGAGAGAGAGAGAGAGAGAGAGAGAGAGAGAGAGAGAGAGAGAGAGAGAAAGCAAGCAAGCAAGCAATCAGTATAGCGATTCTTAAAAACCAAAGGTAGAAATTCTGTTCAATCCTTAAATTCTCTTAATGTATTTTATGACTCAGAAACATACTGTTCTTTACATTACTTTCCTAAACATTAAAAATTAGGCAATAAAATGTTTGATTCCCTTTTGCAACATGTATTGAAAAAACATGATCATCTCTATATGAAGTAATTAAATTATAAGTAAAACATAAAGATTCCTACATGTATACAGAATATATGGTACCACATTTTTACTGAAATACTATGGGAAGCAAAATGCTTGAAACAAGTTAGCTGTGGTTACCTAAAGTTATGGAGCACAAAAAGCTCTTAAACAACTGTTACTTCACTGGCTCATGTGACTAACTAGTGTTCTTGGTTTCCTGATTAAAGCAAATGATAACAATTGTGATACTGAATATCTTGACAAGTGGTCTACCATTAACAAATCTACACATTTTGCTCACACCACTGAGTATGTGTTCATCAATGATAAGGTATATTTGTTATCAGTGTGTGCTGATTATGTGAATGTGGCTAAGAGGACTGAAACACTAAGGCAAACTATAAAATTTCAGGGGATTATTTTATAAAATTGTTTATTTTAATTGAGGGATTATGATAGGCCTGGGGGTTGAACTCAGAGGCTTTGACACATGCTAGGCAAGCTCTCTAATACTAAGATATATCCTGAGCCCTTTTAAAATTTTTAATTTCAATTCAGGGGGGTTGGGGAGATAACTCAGTAGAATAAGTGCTTGCCTGGTAAGTGTAAGGGCCTGAGTTCAATCCCCAATTCAGCAAAAACAAACAAATAAATAAATTCAAGACAGGGTCTCAGTAAATTTTCTAGGCTAGATTCAAATTTGTGATCCTTCTGCCTAAGTCTTCCAGGTAGCCAGGACCACAGGTCTGCATCACATCTAGCTCTAAGATGATTTTTTAAAAAAACATTTTATTTTTTTTCATTTATGTTTGGTATAGGGTCTCACCATGCAGCTGGAACTCATAGTGATCCTGTTTTCAGCCTCCCCAGCGCTGGGATCATCAGCTCAGTGGGCCCTGGCGGTGAGGCTGGCACGCACAGCACCTGGATTGATCCCTGGTCCTTGTACTTGCCAAAGCAGGTGCTGAGTCTGCCGAGCTTTCTTGTTGGCCCTAAGATGACTTCTTAACAGTCTATTTTCTTAAGTCATTTAAAGACATTTATACAATATAGAACCATTGTTAAATTCCCATTATTTTGGTTAGTGAAATTCTGTATGGTTTCTATTTTTTTAAAAACTGTTCTCTTTAAAAAAATAAAATAAATTCACAATGGAAGGTACATGTAATGAACATGCCATGGATATGCTCTAAACAAGGAAGAAAGGCAACTCCAAGTAGTCTACATAATTAATAAAAATGTTTTGGCTCAATTTTAAAAAACTTATCAGTAACATTTGTAGTACATTCTCTGAGGAGACCTGATAACATGTGCAGGACATAATGCACCATAATTCCTTTTTCATCCCCCATCTCTTGATCCCCTTTCCCTTCCCAACTTCCTTTTATGGGGTATACATCTGCAGTACATAATGTTTACATTAATTGTGTAAAGTTGGTACATGTATATAACACTAATTTCCTTTAAAATCCATTTCCCTCCTCCCTTCCCATCTCTTCATTGCTTTCCTGTTAAGATCTCTCTGCTTATTATCATTTATTTTGCTATTATTTTTTTCTTTTATATTACTTTTAATAAGAAATAACAATATGATAGCTTCAAAACACGTTAGTAGTACATCTGCAATATGGACACACTGCATACTGTTGTCCTCATAGTAGTTATACAGAGCACAGGGTGTAGATATAGATTTTCTAATCGTATTAGTAAGGAAAGAAAAAAAGAAATTTCTTCTCTTTGAACTGAGAGGAAATAGTTGTATACATAGTCCAATGTTCCATAATTGCATTGGGTTACCGGTGAAACTGGCAATGTTGGAGGCTGTTGTTGATTTAAGCCTCTTACAACTCATCATACTAATCTAGCTCTGTGTTTATGCCTCGTAATTAAGCTTTTCCGCTGGGTGATCTAGGGCAAGTTAAAGCAAGACCTGTATAACAAAACATTCATCTTTTGCGTCTTCCAAGGTTGAATCCCCTCAGGATTAACTTTGGAACCAAGCATAGTGCTTTGTAGAACTGTTGTCAGTGTCAGTATCAGGATGAGTCATAGCCATTGCTTGACCAGTTTGCTTTCTGTGAAAGCCTGAGAGAATGTTTATTTTGCTCTTTATATTTTGGGTTTTTCATAGAAACCATACAGTATTTAAGCTTGTGTGTTGATTTATTTTAGTTAACATTATGGTCTCAAAGTGCACCTATTATCCTAAAATGACTCAAGGTTGTTTTCTTAATGGTCCCAGCTCAATATTAAAAATGAACGAACAAACAAACAGACAAAAAAAAATTCATATAGCTGGCCAGTAGACATTTGTTATTTTGTGTGTATTTGTTCCCCCAAAGCCTCATGTAGTCATTGGAGCATGGTTCTAGAGTTTGTGACTAATTCATGATCCAAAGCTGGGATTATGGGTCTGAGTACTGCTAAGATCATGGGTGAGTGCTACACCCAGTCTGGGGCAGATAAGGAGGATAGAGACTGGTTCTCTGTTGCCACTGTTGCTGCTTTTCCTCCCATTTGCTCTTGCTGTTTGCGCCCCCATGAACTGCTGTTCTCTGCCATGGAGCCAGCTAAATATGGAATGAAACCTTCAGTAGCTTTGAGCTAAAATAAACCTTCCCTTTCCTAATTTTGAGTGTCAGGTATTTTGCTCCAACAATGAGAGAACAGTAACTGAGACAACACTGTTACACCAAAAAGAGTAAAGATCAGTTTTCATGATTCCTAGTTACTGCTTATGAATGAGAGGACTGCTTGTTGTACATCCATACAACAAAACAGAATGCTTCCAAGTTAAAATAAGACTCAAATTTCAGTATTCCTTTACCAATGGAGCAATCCTTAAAGCATTGTTAAAGGGAAGATTTAACATTAGAGCCATTGTATAAAATGTATTATAGATGTTTACATCTAAATATGCATTAACTATATCTGGAAGACTAATAAGGTGACTAGAAAAAATATGGTGAATAGAGAAGAAGGCCAAGGAGAGTCTAAAATATGACAGTTACTCCATACTGTTGGAAGTTCTTATCATATACATGTTTCAAAAAGCAAAAACAAGAATAGTAGCAAGATTTCAGGGTAGAGTTGTCTACTGTTCCTCTCTTGCATGCTTCTGTGCCTGGACTCATAGCCCGCAGCACAGTTACGTGGGTTGCAGCACCAATGTACACTAAGAGCCTGGCCTAAAAGCCACCAGGAAGGCAGTACTGTCCTGTCCTCAACAAAATGGCGACCGCCATGTTCACACTAGAATGTGTATGCTAGACTGCTGATATAATTGTAAGCATTGCTGACAAGAGCTACAATTGAAGAACGGCAGAGACAAAATACTGAGACCACCCAGAATCAAAGCTTGCACATATCAAACTAGCACATCAGCACTTACTACTGTTGTTATTAAAAATTCCACTGTAGCATTTAAAGAAAAAACCCAAAATGGAAAACCAGACAAATCTTAAAGTAGAAACATTTAATATAATCAAGTAAAAGCCTCAACTACAGACTAGATCAAGCTAAAGGAGAAATTTCTCTGGGTAGTTTTCTTGAATTAACTCAGAGGAAGAAGAAAAGCAAAAAGAAGAAAAAAGAAGAAAGATAAAAAGAACAATGAATGGCAAAGTAAGGCAGGACACAGCCTAGTGAACAAATATACATACTATGGTAGTTTCAAGTTTCAGAGGAAAAAGAAATGAAGTCAGAAAAGCATATTTAATGAAACAACAGTGAAAATTTCCCTACAAAGCTGACTACTTTATGCATGAAGGAGAAATAAAGTCTCAGGAAGCAAAATCTGAAAGAATTCAATACTACTAGTTTAAACTGCTACAAATCAGTAATAAGCTTGAATATAAACAAATTAAAACTTCAGGGGGCTGGGGAGATAGCTCAGTAAAATAAGTACCTCCCTGGTAAGCACAAGGGCCAAAGTTCAATCCCAGGGGTGTGTGTGTGTGTGTGTGTGTGTGTGTGTGGTGGAATTAGTATTCATTCTTTAACAACAAAACAAACAAACAAATAAATATTTGCAATTATAAGGCTTAGATCAGCTGAGTGAATTAAAAAAGCAAAAGAAAAATCAAGACCCAAGTAGCATATGCTACCTACAAGAAACTCACCTCACCAGTAAATATACAGAGAAAGTGAAAGAACCAGGGAGATAGTTCAGTAGAATAAGAACTTGCCTGGCAACTGTAAGGTCCTGAGTTTAATCTCTGATACCACAAAAAAAAAAAAAAAAAAAAAAAAAAAAAAAAAAAAAAAAAAAAAAAAAAAAAAAAAAAAAAAAAAAAAAAAAAAAAAAAAAAAAAAAAAAAAAAAAAAAAAAAAAAAAAAAAAAAAAAAAAAAAA
>PVJA010043799.1:0-16533 GCA_004027025.1 Myocastor coypus | reverse complement strand
GAGGGAGGGAGGGAGTGGGAAGGGGGGAGGGAGGGAGGGTGGGAGACAGGGAGGGAGACACAGACAGATGAGGGAAGGAGGGACAGGGAAGGGAGGGAAACAGAGACACAGAGACAGAGAAGGGAGGGAGGGAGGGAGGGAGGGAGGGAGGAAGGGAGGGAGGGAGCCAGTAGAGCCCTAGCCTCACCTCTAAACACTAGGCAAGTCCCATCCCTTTCCTGGATCTCCCTTTCAGGTCTTAACTAAAGAGACATTTAACTCCTAAAGTTGTATCTCCTAGCTTTCCCATCAGGAAAGGACAATTTTAAGCCTGAAAAGAGGATGCCCATAAATTTCATGGAAAAACTGTCTTTTTAGTATCTTATGACATAACTCACAAATGTTACATTGGTAATTTTCTTTTTAATCTTAATCTAAAAATTTATGAAGCTCTTAGGGCCCAGTGGGATGGCTCAGTGGTCTAAAGCGCCTACTTAGGGGGCGGCTGCAGGGACTGCGGTTCGATCCCCGGCACCACATGCTGCGCCAGCCCTGCCATCAGGGCAGGCTGACCCGGCCATGAAAATAAATAAACAAAAGTTCTGAAACAGGGGCCTGGTGGGACGGCTCAGTGATCTAAAGCGCCTGCTTGGGAAAGCTTAGGTGGCTTCAGGGACCGCGGTTCAATCCCCAGCACCACATGCTGCGCCAGCCCTGCCCTCGGGGCGGGCTGAGCCGGCCATAAAAATGAGTGAATAAACAAAGATTCTGAAACAAGAAAAAAATAAATAAATAAAATAAAATAAAAAAGTTCTGAAACAAGAAAAAAATTAATTAACTAATTAATTTAATTTAAAAAAATTTATGAAGCTCTTGCAGATATATTTTCTAATACAATGTAAACCACAGTCCTATGAGGACTCTAGAATCCCTATTTTATGAATGAAAAACTGAGATTCTACAAAACTGAACCAATTCCAACTTGGCATTGGTAACACATCTTTTTCTCTTAATACAGAGATTCTATTTGGCATGGTTCACTGAGATACTCAAGGCTTAATTAATATCTGGGTTCTGAAAAGTCAATCCCTCAGAAAGCTGAGTACCCACCAATTGTACTGGAGCTAAAAATGTCATCCAGGCAGCCAGCTGATTATCTGATCATGAAAATAAACCAAGGGTCTGCCTAGACTTTAATAAACCTTCATGTTTTAAGAAAGCTCTCTAAGCAAAAGAACATCAAAACAAGAATATAAATACCCAAACTGTTCAATACAGAATACTATAGGGTAAGGGAAAAAAATGTAATTCAACACTTTTGTACAATTGCATAAGTATAACACTGAGTTAGACCCAAGAAACTTTATTGTCCTCATAATGTGTTTTTTCTCTTCACTAATTCCAGGAAGCACTGAGGTCCCAGGTAGCTTTTTGTTTGTTTGTTCATTTGTTTTTGGTACTGGGGATTCAACTCAGGACCTTGCATTTGTCAAGCAGGCACTTAGGCCACTGAGCTTTCTCCCAAGCCCCCACGTAGTTAATTATAAGACCTGGGTCATACGACTCTGTACTGACCTCGCCACTCAAGAAGCTATGACATGCCTCAGCCCTTGGTAGCGAAGTGTGAGCTTCAGTCATACATTAGCATCCTGTCCTTTTCAGTTCAGTAATTGAAAGTTCATTTTATGTAGAAAGAGTATATTATTTATTTCCCTGATGGTTATAAAAGTCTCAACTTACTCTATCTTCTAAACTACAAAAAAAAAATTTAAAAATAATAAGTAAACTACAGGCTGAGGGGGCAAGAGGGCAGCTCCTCTGCAAAACTTTTTTTTTTTTTTTTCCAGGACCGGGGTTCAAACTCATGACCAGGCAGGCACTTGTGTCACAGAGCTATCTCCCCAACACATCCATCTTTTTTGGGGTTTTTTTTTTTTTTGAATTTTTTATTTTATTTATTCTTTTTCTTGTTTCAGAACTTTTGTTTGTTTATTTATTTATTTATTTTTATGGCCGGCTCAGCCTGCCCTGAGGGCAGGGCTGACACAGCATGTGGTGCCAGGGATTGGGGATCGAACCTCAGTCCCTGCAGCCACCTAAGCTTTCCTAAGCTGGCACTTTAGACCACTGAGCCACCCTGCCGGGCCCCAAAACATCCATCTTAAGGGAAGTTGCAAATATATTTTCAAGTCAGACTATTTTATAAGTTAATTCCTAGAATAATTTAGTGCAACAGATTTTATATAATTTAACTATTAACAAAAAGACCAGTCTTTAGCATCATTGCATGTGGTTTTTTTTTTTTTTTTTTTTTTTTTTTTTTTTTTTTTTTTTTTTTCATTTTTTTTTCTTGTTTCAGAACTTTTGTTTGTTTGTTTATTTATTTTTATGGCCAACTCAGCCTTCCCTGAGGGCAGGGCTGGCACAGCATGTGGTGCTGGGGATTGAACCGCAGTCCCTGCATCCGCCTAAGCTTTCCTAAGCAGGTACTTTAGACCACTGAGCCATCCTGCCAGGCCCCTGCATGGGTATTTAGTGCTTTACAGTGAATAGCAAAAGTCTATAAATTCATAAACATGTCACATATTCTACAGGAAATTGTCTACCAGACAAACAATCTTTCTTACATAAGTTCAATTTGAAAAGCAAAAAAGAACAATCACTGAGTTAATATATATAAGACGCTGTACTATGTGATAGTAACATTTCGCAAAGCAGAAAAAATAAAACACCTGAATGTTTTCATTTATTTTTTTTTAATTTTATTTTTTTTTTTCTTGTTTCAGAACCTTTATTTGTTTATTCACTCATTTTTATGGCCAGCTCAGCCTGCCCCGAGGGCAGGGCTGGCGCAGCATGTGGTGCCGGGGATCGAACCACGGTCCCTGAAGCCGCCCAAGCTTCCCCAAGGAGGCACTTTAGACCACTGAGCCATCCCGCCGGGCCCCTGTTTTCATTTATTAAGAATATGCTGTGTAATACTTACTGTCTTCCAAAATGAAATACTTATGTTCATTTAAAAATTCCCAGAAAAAAAGATAAGTATTGCTTTCTATATGTTTACTAAACTGGGAATAGAAATGTCACTTTCCTTCATATGTTTAGAATATAACAAGAAAAAAAGCTACAGGCCAAAATACACAGGGAAGTACAGAACATGAACAAATCCTCACGATAAATGCAAATTCTACATGGATGCTGAGTTTGTGGCCAGAATTCTGTCCTCTGAGGTGAAGTCTGTGCACAAGCTGCTTCAAGCACTCCACCAGCACCTGGCGTGAACTCTACAGCGAGGACATTCAGGAATACATGGGATGTCAACCCTGGACAGCAACCCTCCAGACCCCAAGCGTGGCAGGCCCCAAGAGTGGCAGGCCCCTTCATCACCTGGTAATAATTCTACAAGCAGACCAGAAGGGCTCAGAAAACTCATCCTAGAGGAGACTTCAACAGAGACTCATTAATACAGCCTAAGGGGACTTATGCTTGCTTTCCGAGATCACAGTCCCGGTGACTTCATCCGGCTCATCTTGCAGTTCATCCTGAAAAATGAAAGAGGTTAACATGTCCTTCGTGCTATCATTAGGAGGATCGATTTCCACTTGCGGGCGGGTGTGCCACTCACACACATTTCCAAAGGTGAGTATTACCTAAGAGAGCTTACACAAGCATTCCCACTGAGCAAATTTCCTGAGTCAAATGTCTTAATACCAAAATACAAACACCACTGCAATACTCACTTTTAGTTTCTTGTTTAGTTTACAGCAGTATCTGTACACCATTGCCAAGTTCAGAGGTCCAAAATCTGCATAGAAACTGAAATATGTTTTAAAAAAAATAGTATTTAGTATAATTTTCAATGAAATCCATGTTCATTTTAATTTTGTTATATTTTCAATCAATTTCAGTGATCCTCCAAAAATAAAGATCAGTATGTAATTAATCTGATTTGTAGTCATCCAAGTAAGCCATGCCGCGCCCTCGCCACGCTGCCCTGTGATCCTAACGGTCTCTTGGGGATGCAGCTGGGCACTTTTGAATTCTATCCGCTTTTATCTCCCTGCCACGCCATTTAAGGAAAAGTGCAGAAGTGCAGGTAAGGAGATGACACACGCGAATGTGACGCAAACGTGACGCAGACGTGGCGTCCACACCTGCTTTTATTTCTCTGTCAGGTCACCTGCTTTGTCCTGAGGCGCACTCCCCTGCTTTCCAGTCCCAACCATTCCAGCAAGGGCTCTGGGCTCTGGAGCATCTTAAATCCATCATCTTCTTTTCAGTTTTCATCCTCCTTGCACTTTCTGTACTGCAAGACGCCCGGCCCCCTTTACCTCCCTTTACCCTTCCCATAGGACCTTCCATCTACAGCTCCTCTCTTTATCCACTATCAGGAGCCACCTGGCAGCCCAACAAAGACAAGATATCTCTTGAAAACCCGCATCAGTCTTCATCCCCCCACCTCAGCCGCTCCTGGGACCCTCCAGCCATGGCTTTCCCTCCCATGGAACCTGGGATGCATAAATCCACCCTTCGGTCAGCCCACTACACTAAATACAGTTCGCTTCTCCCAGTCATCAAGCAGGAAACCCCTCAAACGCAACAGAGCAAAAGGAAATAAATATTCACTTAATCACTTCTACCCAGTAAGCTCCTGCTCGAGCTCTTCCTTTTCTACTCCGTCTTAGCAGCAGGACTCCAGAGCTTCCTCACTGCAGGCCTGCGCTCGTGAGGACCTGCCTCCCTCTCCAGCACCCCTGTATTCCACAGAGATCCATCTTCACAGAACCTCGCGTCGCTCCATCCTCCCACTATTCAAAAAGGTGGAACACTCCTCGCTGCCTTAACAACTGCTTGGCCCAGGAATCCACGCCTCACACAACAGGCCCCCCTGTCGTGCTAGGAGACTTCCAGGCAGGTCTCCTAGCACGGGGTTTTTCAGCTTATTAACTTGCCGGGGGCCACACTGAGCAAAGAGGCGTGGCCTTGGGCCACATAGAAAACGTACAATATAATTAACATACATGAGCAACAAAACTTCTTTTGTATGCATGTTCATTGTAACACTAGGCCTTTTGTTATGCTTTAGTAAGAAAACATATGCCTATTTAAAAGCAATAAGCACAGCTTCACGGGCTAAACCACAATCACTGCTGTGCTCTGGCGGGGCGGAACCCCATCACTGTAATCGCTGTGTGTCGCTCTCCAAGTCGCGGAGTGCATGCGCACCTGACCTGCAGACTCTGGTTCATCTGGTGCTGCTGGTGGGCACAGGGGACACAGCTGGTGCAACACTGTGCCCCTTCCACGGGCAGTGTGTTCCATTGCCACCCCCACCCTGCACTGCAGCACCATGCAACCCAGTCACAGGCGATTCAGCTAAATGTCAGAAATAACATGAAAAGTTTGCAGTGCTGGGAGGTCACACCACTCACTGGCTGTCCAGGGCTGAGGGCTGGGCCTGCCTGCCCTAACAGCTGAGCAGAGCATTTGCTCCAACAAAAGTTTTCCTGATTCCTAAATACTCTGGATAGATAGATAGATAGATAGATAGATAGATAGATGGATGGAGGGAGGAAGAGAAAGAGGGAGGGAGAGAGAAAGGAGAGAGTGAGCATGATAAGATTTTACTTTAAGAAGAAAGTAAACTTTTAACATTTCAGAGCCCTTCTCTACCCACACTGTCCATGCTGCTGGACCCTCTTGTGTGGCACTCTCTCCTTTCCTCCGCTGCTGTACCCCACAGCGCCCCAAATGTGGTGCCTGTGAGCTGCTCCACAAAGGCTCCCTTAGGGAGCACTAACTATCTCTGCTCAAAGTGCTCAAAACCTAGAATGTCCAAAAGCCACATGTACACACACCACACAGCACGACGTGCCATGGACAACACTGACAGCGAAGCAGAGAGGGAACGAGATACCTAAAACCAGTGGGGAGATGCCCAAGTATCAGAAGAAGCACAACATAATGTTTGAATCTAGCATTTCCTTCAAGGACTTATGCTTCCGGATAGGGAAATTAGACCAAGGGAAACAGAGTTCTCCTAGGTTCAAAGGCAAGATATCTCCAAAAAGTCAGTGTGAACTTAAAACAGAAGATAACAGAAAGACAGGAGAGGATCTGGTGTCTGCCTCCCTTAACTGTCCCTGAGAAAGATGGACTGCTATAAGAGCAAACTGCTCGGCCAGGGAGATAGCTCAGGGGAACCGCACAAGGTCCTGAGTTCAACTCTTGGTACAAAAAAAAGAAAGCTGATTTTTTTTTCTCCACCAAAAGCTGCAATGTATATGCCACCGTCATAAGCAACTATAACTTGGGGGGCTTCTCACCCCAGCATATCCTGAGGCTCAATGGGCCCACCCTCATAATCCATAGGCAAAGAGGGGGGTAGGGCTCAAGTCACACTAAAAAAATCAGTCAAAAGTGTTCTGCAACTTCACAAGTTTTCAAAAGTCACAAGTGAGTAATTCTGAGCAAGTCTACAGGAGCCAGTGCTGCCACAACATAGGCCAAATATTACATTGGCGGGTCATCTGACATACCCCTTCCTTATCACGTGGAGAATGGGCATGTATTTACAGTAACAGTCTTACTTCTTCCTTCATTGGCTAAATATGCTTCTGACAATGTCAAGGTCATTAAAAAAATAGTCACAGTTCCTCACAGTATACTGCGCTGTCACTAACACTGACATTAAAAACACCACAAATAAAGAACACGCCTTTCAGTAACAGGCATCTCTATAACAGTCTTCACAAAGGATAGGAGGAAATGCTATAACAGAGACGATTAGCTTGACGGAAATACTAAAATTTAAAAATCAAAAATCAGGCCAGCAAGATAGCTCAGTGGGCTAACCGCCTCCTTAGGCTAGCAGAGGGACCAGGGGTTGATCCCCAGCACCACATGAAGCTCTGGCTCCACCCCTGGGTGCACTGAGCCGGTGAGTCAGGGCTTGGTAGCACACGCCTGTAATCCCAGCACTGGGGAGGCTGAAAACAGGAGGATCACTATGAGTCTGAGCTGCATAATGAGACCCTATACCAAATACAATAAAAATAAAAAAATCAACGAATGGGGGCCCGGCGGGATGGCTCAGCGGTCTAAGGCACCTGCTTGGGAAGGCTTGGGCGGCATCAAGGACCGCGGTTCGATCCCCGGCACCACATGCTGCGCCAGCCCTGCCCTCGGGACGGGCTGAGCCGGCCATAGAAATGAGTGAATAGACAAACAAAGGTTCTGAAACAAGAAAAAATAAATAAATAAATAAAATTTTTTTTAAAAAGACATTTAAAAAATAAATAAATAAAAATAAAAATAAAATCAACGAATGTAAAAATAAGTAAATAAGTCAAGTAAGTTAACAAGAACATATTGTATTTGAGCAACTTAGAAAGAAGGCAGCAGAATGAAAGAGGCTCAGAGGAGAGGACAGGTTAGACACTGTCAGGTCAGCCCGGGGTGGTGAATGGGAAGAGAAAGGCAGAGGAAGTCCCGAGGGACTCTGCAGAGGCCATTGGGCTGGGCAGGCTCGCTAGCCTGACCTCCACAGGAGCAGCCAACGGCTCCTCCTCTGCGGCCACGGCCAAGTGAGGAGCCCCTTTCCCCAGGATGAGAAGCACATGCTGGTCCCCCTGGGGTAGAGAACACAGATACCTTGTTTTATTTTCTCATAGTCCCCTCATTCCACATGAGTAAGTGGCTCTTTCCCTGTATATTTCCTCCAACAGAAATAGGAAAAATTTTGAGTCAACAATTAGAATGAAACATAGGAAGCACCAAGAATCAATCTTTTATTCAATTAAGCATTAATAGCTAAAATGAAATTCTTTCCTGTTTTGGCAGGGAGGAAATTAAGAGGAAAGGAGCAATCAGAGGTGCTGAGGGAGGAAAGGTCGGCTTATGAGGAGAGGCAGAGAGGGAAAAGCCCGCGGGTGGGTGCTCGGCTCCCTCCTGCCCACGTACTGCTCCCACAGATGAGGAAGGGCGGGGGCCGAGCCCACGTTTTCTTTCCAACCCAGCATTCAGAAAGCTTATGGCCTATCATTACTTTGTCTTTGGTTCTAATCCTTTGGGTCCACTCCCAGAGAGTGATTTGAAGTACTGCTCCACCTTATTCTAGGTAGTAGAAGTGGTAGAAAATTTTCAGCTCCTCTGCAAAAAGGAAGCCAAAATTACGTATTCAACAGTCGATAACTAACTAGCTTGAACAAGATGCTATATATTAACATATTAATCCAAACATGTTTATTTTTTAAAACTACCTCAAAAATAGAATGAAAAAATTCTATAGCATCATAAGTTATACCAGTCCTTTAATTTTTTACCAGCGCTGTTCACATTTTTTATGCATTAATTTGAAATATAGTGAAGCCACACCTACCCACAGGAGATCACCGTCTACTAAGAAGACAGGAATGGAGGCAGGAGAGACAGCTCAGCAGTCTAAGCGCCTGTCTGTCCAGCACAAGAACCAGGGTTCAATCCCCAGTACTGCATTCCATGCCAGCCCCACCACTGAGACCAGATGTGGTGGCACACACCTGTAATCCCAGCTCTGGGGAGGCTAAATAGGAAGATCACTATGAATCGGAGCTACATAGCAAGACTCTGTATCGAACACATAAAATTGAACAAAGAGAGAGAAGACAGCATTAGAGCACAACTGAGATCACACATAGGTCTATGCAAGCATGAAATTCTGGTAAAAATAAAAGTACTGCCTCTGGGCTATCTATCTATCTATCTATCTATCTATACCAACTATGTTGTTACTAAATGTATTAGTGCCATTCCAGGCAGGTGGCATCATTCTTGCTCTACTCATCATGACCACGTCTGTGAAAGGCCCTACTGCTCAGCAAACACTAACCTGAGCTGGCGGCACAGATAGTCCACTCAGCCCATACAGCAGAAGCATGCACAGCCGCATCAAGCCCGACACCCTGGGAAAAGACACACAGCACGCCATTGCAGAGCCAAAACACTTTTTTATCCACTCATTGGTTAACGGGCATTGAGGTGCTTCCAAGATTTGGCTATTACACACTGTGTCACCATAAACATGGGTGTGCAGACATCGCTGTACTGTGACACTTATAGTTATTTTAGGAAGGAGGGGAACGACCCCTCCAGCATTTGTTACTGGTTGACTTCTTCAAAAGCCATGCTTTTGGGAGTGAGATGGAATCTTGGTATCTTTTTTTAATTTGCATCTCTCAAATGACCAGTGATGCTGAACATTTTTTTCCCATATTTCTTTCGTGTTTCTCTTTCTTCATTTGTGAAGTGTGCATTCATCTCAGAGGCCCAATCTCAGACGGGGTCTTTAAGGGCCTACTTTTTCAATTTCTGATGTGTTATAGATACTAGCCCTTCCTCTGATCAACAGCTGAGATGTTTTTCCCACTCTGTGGGTTGTCTTTTCACTTTGTTGGTAATTTCTTTTTTAAAGAGGAGATTCCAGGTGTTGACTCTTTGTATTATTTCCTATGCCACCAAGGTTTTCTTCACAAAGTCTCTGCCTATATTTACGTGTTCAGGAGTTCTACCTAGTCCCTCTTGTAGCAGACTTCGGGTTTTATTTTAATGTATAGGTGTTTGAGATTCATCCTGAGTGCAGTGCATAGTGTTAGGTATGAGTCTAGCTTTAGTCTTAGGCATATATAAAGCCAGTTTTTCCAGCGTTATTTATTAAAGAGGCTATTTTTCTTCCGGTGAATGTGTCTGCCCCCTTTATGAAAGAAAGGTGGCTGAGCACATCTGGAGTTGTTTCTGCATCTTCTAATCTGTTCCACAAATAGCCACTGTGACTGGAGTAGGCTACAATCTCAAAATTGTTTTTGATTTGCAGAATTGTTTGATTTAAACTTCTCACACTTACCTTCTTAACCCTTAAAAGTTTTCTCCATTCTCATGGGATGCCACCTATTCCCCAGGGAGCATCACTTGGGCAAGTATCATTGCAACAAGTCAATTCTTGTACTGAACAAATTTTTTTCTTTTTTTTTTTTCTTTTTTTTTTCTTATTTTCTTGTTTCAGAACTTTTGTTTGTTTGTTTGTTTGTTTTTATGGCCGGCTCAGCCTGCCCTGAGGGCAGGGCTGGTGCAGCATGTGGTGCCGGGGATCGAACCGCGGTCCCTGCAGCCGCCTGCAGGCGCTTGAGACCACTGAGCCATCGTGCCGGGCCCCTGTACTGAACAAATTTGATAAAATTGTCATTTTTATATTTCTTGTTGGACTCTTACAAAGTGTAACCAAAAATAGGCACTTTTTAGTCATCCTGTATTTAAAACGTTGGGCTGGTAAGTGCTAAACCCTGAGGCAAACTGCAGGGTCACGGAAAGCTTCACCTGCTGCTTCTGTAAAATGGGTGAGTGCTGTCACTGTGCCTGGAAGCCACACAACAGATCAGGTACACAGCAGCCTTCAGACACCGCAGCCTGTCACTCTGTGGTTACCCTCTTGAGAGCAGTTCATGAAAATCCCTTGGACACTCTGATTCATGGAAATGAAGAAGACTTCTTTGGGAATACATCAGTAAGATTAGAATTCACTCCCACAGAAATGCTCTCTCACCAGTGTATGTGAGCGCTGAGGGCAAGAGCTATGCAGGGAAGGCCCTGAAAAGGAAAGCAATTGCTCCCAAATTTGTAGTGAGGATCAGGTCATTACTCTGTATTTGGGAATCCAATCAAATCCCTCAACCCTGACTTTGGGGCCCAGGGTAGCACAACCTCCACCTCCACAGGGACTCATGGGCACCGCTTCCTATTTTATCAGTATTCTGCCCAGGCACAGGGATAAGCTCCCTCCTCCCTAACCCCATTTGTCCAGAGCCTCAGCTCTAGCCACTCTTCCTGTGGGTTCTTCTCCAATCCCCATTTTCATTGTTGGCAGGAATTTAAACAAGTTCAACCATCTAGAAGATTCCTCAAAAATTAAAACTACAAATTACATCTGACACAACTACTCCTCTTCTAGGTATCTCCCCCAAAGAGTTAAAGACATCATGTCACAGAGATACATGTGCACCCATGTTTACAGTAGCCTAACTCAACGAAACAGCTAATACATGGAAGCAGAAGATGTGGTACTTACATATAAATTTTCTGCCACAAAGAAAAATAAAATTGAGTCATTTGTAGGAAAACGGATGCTCAAGAGCATGATCTTAAGTGAAATAAATCAGACACAAAAACTTAAATATCATAGATTCTTCTACATAAGAAACTCAAATCTCAGAGAGCAAAATAAAAGACATCACAGAAGGTACAAAGATAGTTGTTTTCAGATGAGAAGGGGATGGAAAGGAGGAGGGGGGTGGGCACAAACTAATGAAAAGGCAGCAGAGCAAGTATCAGAGGCCCTGTTCCTGGCCTCACACACACATGAAGGACAGACACATTCAGGTCTTCCCTCTGCCACACCTCATCATCCTTACTGTCCTGCTCCAGATGGACCCTGCTGTGGTAGCAACTCCAACCTGGAAAGACGAGCCCCAGCTACTTTTTCTCTCAGGGGCCCCTTCAAGCCTGCCTGAGATCTACACCAAGCTCAAGTCATTTCAAGCCTTTTCTTTGGGATATAGAGCCACAGGCAATGCGCATGAGGTCTGCAAGGCACTGGTTTATAAGCCCACCATACCCCATTTCCTAGAAGAGACATGAGTAATCCTCTTACTTAGTAAAATATAACATTTCTAATATTTACAGACAGTCCTGCTAAGAACCAATAATTTCACCATTAGGACTGACATACACATATCCTTCAAAGATAAAGAAATGTATGCAGTAAGAAATCAGATACCCAAGGAACTCAATTCAGAAATCTCACCCATCTGAAACATAAGCAAATTTGAACCCTAAGTAAGCCAAAGATAAAATCAGATTATTTCTTTTAAAGCCTGCCACAAACCTAAAGCACACCTCTCAGTTGTATTTATGAGTCCAGTCCCACTCAGAGGCTACTCAGACCTACTGCTCACCCAACACTAACAGAATAAGGTACCTGCTTTCCACAGCTGCAGTCTACTAGGCTTACCACACATCCCAAGGAGGAGAGGCTGCTGGAGCCAGCAGGGCACAAATAGTGACATCGAAAGCCTAACACAACAGCAACGCCAAGAAAACGCTCAGTGCCCAGTAATAAGCTACCAATAAGAACTGAGCGAATACATTAGAAGCACTAAAAGATACTGATGTTTGGCAAACAGGGCCACCTGGTACCTCGGGAGTGTTTTATTCCTTATGTGCGCTTTAGACTATCCTTGAATTACGGTGGATATTGACAGCCATGGAGCGTTACGAGAGCTATGAGTGCTGCAGAGGGAGATGCGGAGAGTTTACCGAGTCTGAGGCATGCATATGTCAAGATGTGATTCTCGGGGCCCGGCAGGATGGCTCAGTGGTCTAAAGCGCCTGCTTAGGAAAGCTTAGGCGGCTTCAGGGACCGTGG
Source organism: Myocastor coypus (assembly GCA_004027025.1). Taxonomy (NCBI): domain Eukaryota; kingdom Metazoa; phylum Chordata; class Mammalia; order Rodentia; family Myocastoridae; genus Myocastor; species Myocastor coypus. The sequence goes on along the minus strand of PVJA010043799.1, from coordinate 4,100 downwards.
TTCGATCCCTGGCACCACATGCTAAGCCAGCCCTGCCCTCAGGGCAAGCTGAGCTGGCCATAAAAAAAAAAAAATTAAAAAAAAAAAAAAAAAAAAAAGATGTGATTCTCCATCCTGAAGATATGTCCCTCAGTGGTAGTGTACTTGCCTAGAAGCCATGAGGCCATGGATTGAATCCCAAGTACTATTTTTTTAAAAGTAGTTTTCTCATGAAAACTACTTCTCTGTAGAAGTTGCCTTGCTGAAATGCCACATTTCTAGAAAAAGTAAATAAATGATACTTATGTTAATCAAAAAGACCAAATTTAAAATAAACCACCACGGGCCAGCAAGATAGCTCAGCAGACCAAGGTTCCATCTCTGGTACCACATGCCACTCTGGCCCTGGCTCCTCCCCTGGGTGTACTGAGCCAGCAATGGAGTTTGGGTGTGGCAACACATGCCCGTAATCTTAGCACTAGGGAGACAGAAATCAGGAGGATCACTACAAGTCCAAGCTGCACAGTAAGTCCCTACACACACACACACACACACACACACACACACACACACACACAAACTAAAATAAACCACTGCTTCAGATTATCCTAAGAAAATGAAAATTTCCAGCAGCTTCTGGAGGCCGAGAAGCAGGCCACGGAGAAGGTAGCCGAGGCCCACAAGCACAAGAACCAGAGACTGAAGCAGGCCAAAGAAGCAGCCCAGGCTGAGATCAAGCAGTCCTGTCTGCAGAGAGAAAAGGAGCTCAAGACCAAGGAAGCTGCGGCCCCAGGAGCCCATGGCAGTTGCAGCAGCGGAGCGGAGAAGGAGACCCAGGAGATGATGGCTGTCCTGCAGACCTACTTCCAACAGAATGGGAAGAGGTCCTGAACAACCTGGTCTTTGTCTGCGACATCCAGCTACCAATCCATGAAAACCACCGCATAAATGGATAGAAGAAAGGAGCACCTATTCCTGGGTCAGCTCTGTAGATATACTCGCGGAATGTGAAGCTTTAGCAAGGTCAATATCTATTTTTACGAAATGCATTAAATTATTAAATTATATAATAATTCCCTTCACTTTTTGGAGAGTAGCATATCTGGCTTTTTTGGACAAACATATACTTTCTCCAAAGATTTCACCTTTTTACCTCAATATATCTTAGAAATGTAATGAGTATATGTTATGTGTTTCTCTACATCGTTTAGCTCAAGAGATGAGTATATTAATATTGACTTTTCTTTCTTAGATTTAGTAAGAAAGAAACAAATTCTTTAAAGAAAGGAAGGGGTAAGGGGCTGGGGAGATAGCTCAGTAGAATAAGCACTTGCTTGGCAAACACAAGGACCTGAGTTCAATCCCCGGCTCCACAAAGGAAAAAAAAGGGTAAATAACTTTTTCCCTAATACTTTCATAAAGGTCAAAGGCTTTATCTATGAAAAAGTAGTAAAGAGCTCTCTGTCACTTATGTGAGGCAGCAGCCTACCTTAAAGAAATATAATCTGAAGAACAATTAGAACAGTGATGGGGAATATACTTGCTTGGGCTGTGCTTGGTTTATTTTAAACAAAATGACTAGCCGGGCGTGGTGGCTCACACCTGTAATCCCAGCACTCGGGAGGCTTGAGGCAGGAGGATCCGTGCGAGTTCGAGACCAGCCTGGGCTACAAAACTGAGCTCAAGGCCAGCCTGAACTGCATAGTGAAACCCTGTTTCAAAAAGGCAAAAAAAAAAAAAAAAAAAAAAAAAAAAATGACTAGATGAGCCAGGTATGCTAGTGAATGCCTACAATCCCAGCCCTGGAGGCTGAGGTAGGATGATTACTACCATGTGGTCAGCCTGGGCTACATATAAGATTGAGGCCTGCCTGGGTTACATAGACCCTGTCTCAAAAAACAAAGACGTTCATTAGATGATAGGACTCAAGAACTTGTTATTTGGTGTGCTGGTGATCATTTACAAGTGGAAGACGTTGCCAACCATTCTCAAAAAGAAAAACAAAATGAAATCTTATACCCAAAGAAGCACAAACATAGCTGGGTGTGGCAATGGGGGTCTGTCACCCCAGAACCCCAAAGGTCGGAGGCAGAAGGGCCACAGGTTTGCACCCATCCTAGGCAACAACTGCCTGCATGAGCCCCTGCCTTAAAAGAAAAGTGATGGAGATATAACTCAGTTCAAAGGCCACAAATTCAACTTTGATTACCAAAAACAAAAAAAAAGGAGAATAAAGAAGAGGAACAAGAAAAAATACCCTCAGTGATAAACTCTTCAGCTAATCAATATTTAATACCAAATTATTAAACTAATAAAGGAAGTATTTTACTTAAAAAATACAGTTCACAGTTAGTTGTAGTGCACACACCTATAGTCCAGCACTAAGAAGGCTAAGGCAGGAAGATCATACAGTTGAGCCCAACCTGGGCCATATGTGGAGTTCAAGGCCAGCCTTAGCTACCTGGTGAGCCAAATAAAAAAGCCAAAAAAACACATATATAAATAAAAACTACAGTTCACACAAATTCTTCTTGTAATGTAAGTCACAGTCATCGACATATAATTGTTTTTTTTTTTTTTTTTTTTTTTTTGGTGGGACTGGGGTTCAAACTCACGACCTTGCACTTGCCAGGCAGGCACTTGTGCCACGGAGCTATCTCTCCAGCCCCCATCGACATATAATTGTGATCACCTGCCAGGTATCTGCAAGTTAATAAAGACTGGAAATATGACACACTTTTAACAAATTGAAAAATATTTTAATGGCTCTTATTTAAGTATATAACTCACATCCTCAAAGTCTTTGGTTAACAAAACCAACACTTTTTTAGTAAACTGAAACTAAGGCTTCTTTTCAAAGCTTTCTGTTGTTGTTTTTTTTGTTTTTGTTTTTGTTTTTTTGTTTTTTGTTTTGTTTTTTTTGTTTTTTTTGTTTTTTTTTGTCTTTTTGAGACAAGGTCTCACTATGCAGTTCAGGCTGGCCTTGAGCTCACTTTTGTAGCCCAGGCTAGTCTCGAACTCGCACCAATCCTCCTGCCTCAGCCTCCCCAGTGCTGGGATTACAGGCCCGCGCCACCACACCTGGCTTGTTGTTGTTTTAATAATGCATTCCACAACTCAAGGTAGAAAGCCCAACTCCAACCCCAAGCCCAGAAAGGAATCTCAGGTCAGCTGTCTCGCCAACCTGGGTTCCTCTGGCTTTAAACAAATCTATCATATCCAAATATCCAAATCCAATCTATCGTATCTAAATATCATATCTAAATATCCAAAACAATCATTGCCAATTTTCAGCTTAGAAGAGCAAAAAAGACACAGGTGCCACCACTACGAATCCTGCTCCTGACTTCCTGTGTCTCATGCAACAAAGCAACAACTAACACAATGCCTCCCAATCCAGGCAACCTGTTACTTTCTGTCTGTCCTTCACACCAGAGACTCTGGCCACCTTCAGATCCTCCCACTTTCTGCCCTCATCCAGCCAGTCCCAAATGAAGCTCATCAGTCCATCCTCCCAGCTTCTCCCTGTGTGGCTTCTCCACTGTGGCTGCTATACCCCAAACCCAATCCTGCCAGCACCTCCACTCCCTGCACCAGACTGCCGGCCACCAGTGTGCCCATCTTTCACAGGACCCCAGGTCTGTCCCTCTGTCACCTCCAAGCAAGCCCAACTGACTGGCACCAAATGGCTCCCAGGCCCAGCTCCCCACCTGCCTGTTCCCCATGTAAACATGGCGCCTCCCTGAGAACTGCTGCTCCAAACTCCACCTGTGCTCTTGCTCAGAAACCCGCCTGGAAATCCCTTGCTCCCTTGCCGCCTCAGTAACACTCACTCAGTCACTCAGCCCCAGCTTCTTAGACACAGTCCTGGCACTGAACATCATGCTAGCTAGAGGGACACAGTGAACAAAAACTAGTTCTACTGGTCCTCACAGACAGCACCAAGTGCCCCCTGCTCTTCACACAGCCTTCCATGCTAGTTCAAAGCACTACCCTACAGTCTCCCACACCTGGAGAGAAACTCCTCCTCCCCCTCACTCTCCCCCTTCCCCTCCGCCTTCCCCTCCTCTTCCCCCTCCCCCTCCCCCTCCCTCTCCATCTCCCACTCCTCACACACAGGG
>PVJA010043798.1:0-16589 GCA_004027025.1 Myocastor coypus | reverse complement strand
CTTAGCATTTCTTCAGCACCCCAGTAAAATAAGCACAGAGCCGGGCGTGGTGGCTCACGCCTGTAATCCCAGCACTCGGGAGGCTGAGGCAGGAGGATCGGTGCGAGTTCGAGACCAGCCTGGGCTACAAAAGTGAGCTCAAGGCCAGCCTGAACTGCATAGTGAGATCCTGTCTCAAAAAGACAAAAAAAAAAAAAAAAAAAAAAAAAAATAAGCACAGAGGAAAGTCTTACCTGAACATATAGCCTGAGGCTCACCATGTGGAGGGCTGCTCTAGCTCTCTCCAGCATGCCTGGGCTCTTGATTTTATGTTTCCTCGTGAGCACCATGTGCCATCGTGAAGGCATCCAAAGCCTGTGTGCTTATTTTATGGTGGGCCACACTGGGAGCAAGGAATCCCTAAAAGAAAAACGGATTAGTACTGGTGCAACGGCTCTGTACAAACTTTGAAAGCCCAAGTTCATTGCCTCACCAAATAAAAGACTGAAAACACAAAGAGAAAGGAGGAAGTTAAGCTTCTTGGAGTGGCCCACTGGTTTGCACCGGCTTCTCTGCAACTTCAGCTTACAAGCCACCATTGCTGCGCATTGCACGGTAACAGCTGCTGCCCCTACTATGCCCCGTGGCTTCCTACACTCCACTGTGGCTCGCAGTCTGGTTACCGTGGTCCAGTGGACTTGCTGCTGTTCCCATGGGTCACACAGGACCGATGAAGAGTTCAATGCTGGCTGGATGATGTACTTCAACAAGCCAGATCGACACACTTGTTAGCTCTCATCTGGTTCCAGAACCCAAAATCATTGATACTCCTTTGCAGGCATGCAAACAGTTAAATGATTTTACTAGTGCTGTTCAAATCCCAGAGGTGGTTAAGGACAAAGGAGGACCTCATAAGGAAATCTACCGCTATGTCATCCAGGAGTTGAGACCAAATCTGGATGAACTGGGACTCTCTACTCCAGAAAAGTAGGGCCTTCACAATGAGTAACCCACAGAGGGCTATCTCTCAAGGATTTCTTGACAGTGCTACTTGATTGTAAACAATCTCCTGGAAAGGATGGTGATAACATTACCTTACTTGAAGAAGTTTTCATTGATTAAGTACCAGGCCATGTGGTGGTAACCTGGACTTCAATAAATGGAAAACAAGTTTGAAACCCCCCCCCCAAAAAAAAAAAATAAATAAAGGAGGAAGTTAAGAAAGGAGAGTATTTACCAGAAGTAAGGAGAAGAAAACCAGCATCTTCTGGGCATTGAGAAGCTATCCCAAATGCAGGGGGCACCACCTGGCCCCTCAGCCCAGAATCTCTTATGATACGTAAAACGAAGAACTGTTCAATTGTTTCATGGCACCTACCACAGGGAGCTCTGTGGGCTTGAGATGACCAATTGTAACTCAGACTCTCTAACCCAATTACTTAGCACATAGGCTTGAAAGGAAAACCAAGACTTTAAAAAAAAAAAATCCAGATATAGTATTCTCCATTTCAATTTCCATGGACACTGGGGAGTAGCTACAGCTCTCCTAATAGGAAAGGGGAGGGCCTGCATTCCAAATTGTCAAGGAAGTGCATTCTTGGTCTCAAATCCTAATCGAGGGGCCTCAAGTGTCCACCTGGCAACCTTCAGTGCGGTCCCTGGTTCCATAAAAATAACTAAATAACTAGGTAGATAGATAGATAGATAGATAGATAGATAGATAGATAGATAGATAGATAGACAGACAGATAGATAGATAGATAGTTATTAAAAAATAAAATCCTAACCTACTGCGCATTCTTTTACACTGGAAATCCCAAGAAAATCAGAATTGGAACTGGTAACTATAGGTGGCCCTGTAGTATGCTTCCTTTCTTGCTCCCATACAGAGGCCACTGGGCTACAGACCCCTCTTCTCCCCACATCCCTTCCTCTTTTCTACACTCAGGCCACACACTTCCATATCTACTTCTCATATACAGTATTGTGGGGGGAGGTTGTTTCTTAATTCACTCGGCCAATATTTCTTTTCATTGGCAAATAGAGGCTGTTTACACTGATGATTATAAATGACACGTATTGGCTTACCTTTGTCATGTTATTTTCTTGCTATATTTCCATGCTTTTCCTTTTAAGTTGCTTGCTCTGTTTGGTGGTTCCTTGCTGTTGTTGTTCTTGAACCTGTGGTTGTTTCTATCTCTTTCAAGAATATCTGTCAGTAGTCTTTGTAGGGTTGATTTGGTGGTCAGTTGTTCTTTGTTATGGGAGGATTTTATTTTGCCATTGACTTTGGTAAGTTATTTTGCAGGTTGGATCAATCTAGGTTGGAGGTTGTTTTCTTTTCGGATCTGAAATACTTCACACCAAGCTCTTCTTGATTTGACAGCTTGTGTTGAGAAATCTGCTGAGATTCTGATGAGCTTTCTATTGTAGGTGATCTGCTTCTTCTCTCTAACAGTAATTAATATTCTATTCTTTTGCTGCATTGCTGAAATCTTGATTATTATGTGTCTAGGTGTAGATTTATTTTGTTTATGGCTATTTGGATATTTATATGCTTCATTTACTATATGTCAGATCATTTTCTCAGCTTTGGAAAATTTCCTGCTAATACTTCTGAAAATAGTCTTTTTATGTCATTTGTATTGTCTCTTGCTGTTTCATTGATACCAATTATTCTTATATTATTTTTCTTTACATCATCTTTTAGTTGCTGAATTGTTATTTCCTTGTTCCTTGTTAGTTTTAAGAGAACTTTCCTTTCCTGTTCATTAGCAGCACTGCTGTCATCAAGATCTGAAATTCTGTCTTCAGTTCCATTTAAGCTGTTTTGCCAGTTGTCAATGGGATTCTGAATTTCCTGAATATCTGTTTGAATGTTTCATGCATATTAATTCTTTCCTGCTTTGTTCATTCAGTGTTTCCATCACTTTTCAATTCTCCTCTATTTTTTATCTATGTCTTCTTTAACTGTCTTGATCAATTCTTTCACAATTCTCATTTCTTTTTTGATCTGAGAGATTATTTCTGTTCTTTTTTCTTCTATGTTCTGGTGGAGTTGTTTCTTTATTTCAGTTGCTGTCATTTCAGAAATTTTAAGAGTATGACTTCCAAATTCCTGTATGTCCTTTTCTCCTGAATTTGTTCAGGATGAGCTGGAGGACTGAGATTCCCTTCTTCTCCCGCATTTTGGTATTTTTCAAGTGCCTAACCATCACTGAGACTTAGTGGTGGGAGACCAGGGGGTGTGAGTCAGTAAAGTTCCCACTATAGAGGGGAGCAGGACAGGACTCGCCAAGGCTCTCACTACCAGTGGGGGCTACTGGCTGATGTTCAATAAAGCTTCAGTAAAGGTGGTGGGTGTGAGTCAGATTCACCAGGATCCCACAGGCCTCCAAGAATCCTCTAAATTACTTAAATTTTTGGAATAGGCACCAGAAAAGCTCCACATCTGTGTATACTAGGTCCACTGATCACAGCTCAGCAGAATCCATCATGCTTCCAAGAGTCTTCTTAAGTTCTTAAAAAGTTGGACCAGCCTCTATCTAGTTCCCTTTCACTATCTTGGGGATCTGAGCAAACCTGCTTCTCCTGCACTCAGCCACACAAATCTACCGGTGCCATGTCTCATCTAATTTTGTTCTGTTATACTTCAGACACCATAAGCAGCATCTGGTTCTGCTGCCTCTCTGCCAGCCAGACCAGAGCTCCTCAAGGACAATGGCAGCCTTTTCCCATCACTGCACCCCAAGTATAGGCACAAATTTGTGCAGAAAGCAAACCAGGATGCTTTGAACTGACCATTCAAATGAATGGCACTCTAGATATAGGTGTTCCTCTGAAAGAAGTGTAATTTGTGCTTTCCTTGGACCCTACTACCATGATTAGCTTTCCAAAAATAATGTCCGAGGAAGTATCTGCCCCTGAAGCCCCTTCAGTAATGCAGTGCTGTTCTATAACACATTCCCACCACTACCACCCTACAAGGAGACCACCACAGGAGCAATCCCTGAGCATATGAATGACAAAGCCTTTGGGCTCTCTGCCTGGCTATCCTACCATGTCTGGACATTGTTTTACACCAGAATGGACTTCCATGTGTCCTCCTGGATATCCCTTTGCCTCTCTTTCTAGAGAATCAAATGACTAACAGCACTTATACTGTGGCCTACTCACATGTAACCATTTGTCCACTGAATTGTAAGGTTTTTTTTTAAATACACTTCTCTTTTTTAATTAATTTTAATGAAAAGAAATAGCAATGAGACAGTTTCACAACAGGTTAGTATGACAGTTCCAATAATTAATATATCACACATTGTTTTCTTCATAGTATTTGTTCAGAGTACAAGATGTAGACTTGTTATTTTGTCTAAACACTATTAGTACAAATATTTATTCTTATTGAACTAAGAGAAAATAGCTGTGTGTAGAGTTCAATAGCCTATAATAGTAATGGGTTGGGAGCACAACTGGCAATGTCAGAGGCTGTTGACTTGAGCCTTTTACAGATCAGCATATTGATATGACTTTACTTTTCATATCTCATGGCTAGACTTTTCTGCTGGACAGTTAAGACCAAGGTAAATGAAATCTATCTAACAAAAAATGTAACTTTTGTATCTGAGGGGCTCATTTAAGTCCCCTCAGGATTTACCCTGAAACCGTGCAAGCCATTTGTAGATCTTTTGACAGTGCCAGCCCTCTGGATGAGTCATGGCCCTTATGTGACCAATTTGCTCTCTGTGAAAGCCTGGGAAAATGTTTTCTCTCTAGGTGACTCTCCTTACACTCACCTTTGATAATCAAGTAAGCCCCTGGCTGGTGTGGCAGGCTGCTGTAATCCCAGCACTGTGGAAGGGTGAGACAAGAAGATCACAGGTTTAATCCAGCTCTGAACAACTCAGCAATTTAGCAAGGCATTGTCTCAAAATTTTAAAAATTAAAATGAATGGGGAAATAGTCCAGTGTGAATAGCTTTGGTTTCAATTTCCAATACTTTGGAGATCAATCAATAAGTTAATTAAAAGAGCCCAAGTCTTCATTTTACCTAGCATAGATGTTAGAGGAGACATCTCTTTTCACAGGGGTCCTTTTCTGCTATGCCCCCCTTAATGGCTCCCTCACATTTTCATGCTATTAGGTCTATTCCCAATTGCATAACTTTCTTTTCTTTTTCATTTTTTCTTTTTTAAAATTTTTTATTTGTTCATTTATTTATTTGGTACAGGGTCTTGTTACACAGCTCAAACTTATAGTGATCCTCCTGTCTCAGCCTCTCCAGTGCTAAGATTATAGGCATGCACTACCCCACCCAGTTTTGAGGTCAGCATGGTGCACCCAGGTTCTGGTGCTGACATTGTACCAAGAATCAAACCCAGATCCTTGTGCTTGCTGTGCAGGCACTTTGACCATCAAGCTCTCTCCCCTGCCCACCCACACCCAAATTGTACAATTTGCTTTAATTTTTTGAGAACCAGAAAACCCAGGGTCCTAACTTGTGAGAGGACACACAAACATCTCTTCAAGTTGAGAAAGCCACCCACTACTTAAGTAGGCTACTCTGACTTTAGCATGAAGATTAATTTGTTTTTGTCATCTTGACTCTCACTCTTCTATAAGGGACTCAGCAACTCACATTGCCACCATCTAGTAGCTCCAACAAGCACTTTCTCCAACAAAGGATGAGTCTTTGCTAAGGACATCTTTTTGTATCTTGCTCCCCCTCCATTACCCAGAAAAAAAAAAAAAAAAAACACTGAAGTTGCCCCTAACTTTTTAAAGAGCATATCTTGCGTTTCTCTTTGTTGATACAGCTTCTATGAGGACATGTCTCATGATTCTTGGGGATGCATAATTCTCTTAACTAAGAGAATTACTCATACTTTCATCAGCCACACTACAGAAAGAATCTCAGCCAGAAAGAGCTTGAAAAGGAGACCCTGAGAGGTCATCTCTTCCACTCTCCTGCCCCTGAATTTATATGCTATGCCATGCCAAACAGCAGAGTTCTGTCTTGTTCCAGACTTTTCTTCCAAGCCTCCCTTGAGTTGGCTTACACGCATGACCTCTTGCTGAACATAAACCTATGTCTCCTCTGTCCCACAGGAAAGATAACCTTCCAATGACTGTTTCCCAACTATAAGGGAACGTCCAGTCTTAGAGTGTATTGGTTAGCTTTGCGTCGTTATATAACAAGTGTCTGCGATAATTAACTCATAAAGAGAGATGTACTTGGTTTGTTGTTCAGAGGTGCTGGTCCATGACTAATTGTCTTAGTTCTTTTTAGCCCTGTGATGAGGCAGCACATGATAGTATAAGCATCTGACATAGCAACGTCATTTATCTTGTGATCAGAAAGTTAGATACAGAAGAGAAAGAGGCCAAATTGCAACAGTCCTTTCCAAGGTCGTGTCCTCAAAGACCTCCCAGTAAGCTTCACCTTCTAAAACTTCCACTACGTCCCTAAGGGCCAAACTACTAACACAAAGAAGACACATTCACAATTCACACTATTATAGACAATATAAACATAGATTCTACTTTCAACAAGCCTATACTGAGAAAAGAGAGAAACCATCCCTGTCTTGGGAACTCCGATTCCATTAAAAACCTAGGTTGCCCTTTTCTGGCTACCACTCACAAGTATGCTCGCCTATTACAAGCCAGGCTTGGGTACCAACATGCATAAGAACACCTTAGGATATGCCCAAATCATTAACATCCACTCTGCTTTACATGTGGGGGAGCAGAGACAGAATGATGATTTATATGTAGTGAGGTATATTTTTGATACTTATTCAGCCTCTCCAGCCAAATATGAGATCTTAGACTAGAAAGCCCTTGCCAGGCACTAGTGCTTTCTATACTCAGACACTATTAATAAGGAACTCAGCATATCTGTAGGCTATGAAGACCCCCTGTTCTTAATAAATCTAATTAGGACTTTGCTCTTGAAGAGCAACTGCCCTATTCTAACTGGATTCACTCAGGCATTGATGACTTGGCACCATGTGTATTTCCACAGCATTCATCAAATGTCCTTTGCATTACAGTCAAGTCCAAATGGGAAAGTAAATAAAAAAACAGCAGACTATCTCAGTCCCTCAATTTTCAACTAAACTAAAGAAGTAAGACAAACCCCAGTCACCACTGTAACAATTCTGAATCTGGCTCCAGCATACTTGGAAATGGAAAAACATACAAATTAACATTAGCAATATATCTAACAGCCTCAGACTTAGCAGGATACATCACAGACATTTATTTGCTAATCTTTCATTCCCATGGACCTTGAGCCCAAGGAAGGGGCTGGACTTGTACATAGCTGTACTCTTATTGTTGGGAGAAATTGCATGCTAATATTTTTAATAAGTGAGTAAGCAAATTAATAAGTAGAGGAAGAAACATATTATGAGTTTTGCTCTACAAATACCATATATATATTTAGTATATATACCATATATACTAAATAAACTTCAAAATTGAATTATAGAAAAGCTAATGAGAAATTTCATATATTTTATTATTTTCTTTTCTCTAGAGCAAAATGGCTTCAGAGATAGGGCCCCAGATTTGCCAAATGATTGATTGCCTAGAGGGAGCTCTTACTCGCTCCAAAATTGATGGCCCCAACCTCACCATAGTTGCTCAGTTTTTCATTACATGAAATGGAAAAGTGATTTAATAATTCTTTCTGTCTTATATTGCTTTAAAGAATTTCAGACAGTTAAAAATTGCATGGATTTTTCCACCATCTGTGTAAGAGTGGCAGGGTGGGGGAAGAACCCTGGTTTTGTTTTTCCTGTTTTTAATATGAGCCAGATGAAACAAAAAGATTGTTTCTCTCCAAACTATAGGTGAGGTACCCTGCCGAGGCTCAGGGGTGCTCTGTGAGTTATCATATTATCTCTCTTCCCTGACAGCACACCATTAGGTAGTGTATCATTTCAATATTTATTATTTTTCATGTCCTTTTATCTTCACACTATGATTTCTTTTAAAATTCCAATCTGTACATTTGCTTTCATTATATAGCATTGTCTTTTACCGAACCAATTTTTGAATGGCTTTCAGTATTCTTCAGTTTCACATTTGTCATCTCAGCCTGAAACATGCCCTAGTTATGTCTGTTTTAACTTGTTAAAAAGAAACCTGTCCTAAGAATGAAATACTGGGAGATCACACCTTTAGAGTAAGCATTATGCATCCGGGAAAAATGGAAATCATTCAGTTAGAAAAGTCAACCATTGCAGGAAATAAAGCAAAACTGTTGAAACCAAATATAAAAACTGGTGTTAGTGTTTAGAATATTATCCATTATTCTAACATCTGGAGGCATTCCGTACAAGCAGCTGTTCTTTTCTACACTCCACGTGGGGATATCCTCTGATTCACCAATGGAGTTTCTCTGTCCAAGTGCAAATGGTCGAGAGTTTTCTTTTGCTTTCACTGTAAGCAACATAAAAGCTTTCCAGCAAAGTATCAGAAAGAGAAGCTCTCAGCTTACTCACTGTGCTGAAAACAGGACAGTCTGATCCAATGACGACAAACAGGCTTCTCTGGCTTTCCAACACTGTCTTGGGATGTTCCAAGGACATTCAGATGTCTCCATCTCTAGCATAGCTCTACTAAGATTAAGGGATTTTGCATCACAGTGAATCTTAAGGACTTCGGAGAAATACTTGCAAGTCTCTGTCGCGATGGTGTGAATGAGAGTTGCACTAAACATAACAGATTGGCTGGGCCAGAAAGTGTCATTTCAATGGAACCAGACACCCACCACTATAGAGATCAATGCCATATAAATATAAGCTCCTGAATGCAGTGTTCCTCTCCCATTACACTGATAAGAAGAGGGTCCTTATACCCTTTTCACTTATTCAAAAAAAGGACTAATTTAGCATAACCTAGTAAAACAAGAAAACTCATGTTGTACATTCTTTTATCAAAAGTTATCACATAGTAATATTTATATTACTATATTATATTATCAGAGTAAAATAGAGATTTTTTAAAAAGCAAATTTTATAATAATATCTGATCCAAGGAACTGGCTCTAAAAGCAAACATCCAAAGTAAGACAAGATTGGATACAGAACATCACAGAAACAAAGGAAAGATTACTTGAAATTTTGATGACTACATTAATTTCTTAGGGCTGTTGTGATGATTAATCTTGTCAACTACACTGTATTGAGAGATGCCTAGGAGATTAGCAAAGCACACTTCTGGATGTGTTTGTAGGATATTCTCAGAGACGATTGGCCTGTGAACAAGCAACCTGAGAGCAGAAGGCCTGTCCTGATTGTAGCTGGCACCAAGAGAACTGCAGCTAGACCAGAATGAAAAGAGGAAAGAAGTTATCCAGCTCTTATAAATTTAGTTCTTCAGCAGGTATATCTTCTGCAGAGCAGGTGTGTCTTTTGCGGCTGCCATGGCCTGTGGACAGATTCCAGCTTCCTCTGTCTTTCAGTGCAGCCACTGAAAGACAAATTGAAAGGGACTCTTCAGCCACCAGCCTCACACTGAGGCTGTCTCTTTAGTTCTTCTTGTTCTACAGATCCAGCTTCTCGAATGAGAGCTACTGGATCTTCTGGATCTTCTGGATCTCCAGTCTGCAGATGGCTACTGTGGACTCTTTAGCCTCTAATACTGTAAGCCAATCCAAGAAATAAAAAAGTAACTCTCTCTCTCTCTCTCTCTCTCTCTCTCTCTCTCTCTCTCTCTCTCTTTCTCAAGAAGCCTAACCAATACAGCTGTCAAAACAAATTTTCACAAAATATGTGGCTTTCAAATAACAGAAATATATTCTCTCCATCCCCGGCCTGTTCCCCACCAGCATGTTGGCTGCCTTCGCGGGGGTGACTTCAATTGTCACTTTTTGGTGTTAGTCACAGGTTCTCCTTTCTGTTCCAAAAGCTTGGAGTTCCTGGCAGGAAACAGGTCAAGGGAAGGTGCAGCTGCCAAGTTGAGTGAAGCCCAAGGGAATCCCAGCCTGCTGCTTATGGGCGAGGATAGCTGAGGGTGAGCGACAGTCGTCCCCAGCGTCTTTACAGGAGACTTCTCCAGCCACTCAGAACTTCATCATTCCAAAGAAAGAGGTCCACACAGTTCCAGACATGGGAAAATGGGAGCGTTCTCAGGCGTATACTGCCTACATGGATTCATCCTCCCCCTCAGTGAAGGTATGAAGGGGAGGAAGCTGAGTTTGGAGTATGCAGCCTCGGAGGCCATTGAGAAGTTGATTGCTCTTCTCAATGCCTTGTACAGGTGAACCGATGAAATCCCCGCAGTGGACCAGCCCTCAGACTTCAGGAACTAGGCCTTCAGGACCCAGTGCACGAGGAAGCAGAAAACTTGGTGGCCACAGTGGTCCCGACCCACCTGGCAGCGGATGTGCCTGAAGTGACTGCCTACCTCAATGAGTCTGTGGACAGCTCCACATACATGGACTACCACACAGGGCATGAGGCGGCCTTTGCCACTTTCCTCTGTTGCCTCTGCAAGATCAGGGTCCTGCAGGTAGATGACCACATAGCCACTGTCTTCAAGGTGTTCAATCGGTACCTAGAGGTTATGCGGAAACTCCAGAAGGCCTACCTGATGGAGCCGGCCGGTAGCTAGGGCGTGTGGGGCCTGCATGATTTCCAGTTCTTGCCCTTTATCTGGGACGGTTCCCAGATGACAGACCATCCATACCTGGAGCCTAGGCACTTTGAGGCAGAGAAGGCAGTGACTAAGAACCACAAGGACTACATGTTCCTGGAGCGCATCCTGCTTGTCACTGAGATGAAGATCAGGCTGTCCTCAGAGCACTCCAACCAACTGCGCAAACTCAGTGCAGTCCTTTCCTGGTCCAAGATCAACCAATGTGTCATCGCATGTACAAGGCCGAGTGCCTGGAGAAGTTCCCTGTGATCCAGTACTTCAAGTTCGGGAGCCTGCTGCCCATCCATCCTGTCACCTCCAGCTAGGGAGCCTGAGTCGCAGAGCCACCCAGGCTGGGTTCCTGCACCTTCAGACTACAGCGCCGCTCCTATTCTTTCTGCTTGAGGAGAGGCTGCTTACTGGGGTGGGGTGCTGAGTGGGTTGGAGGAGGGGGCAGTGATTAGGGCTGAAAGATTCAGGTGGGGAGAAGTCACCAAAGTGTGGCCAGTGTCCTGACCTCTATGGAGGCGAGGCAAGAAGAGAGGGAATAGGATCCCACTCCTGTTCTCAGCCTCCTGTTTCTCCCTTCTCTCCTTCAGTCCCCCTTGGAGACCAAAGGTGAGGAGCACCATACTGCTGCTCCCACTGCTTTCCCCCCCTTTTGCTACCCATGCCTTAGAGGGTTGGGTTCTGTTCCTTGTAGGTGGGTCACTTCAGGGCCCTGTTCGGGAGGGTGTCTGACTGTCTTCTGTGGGCTGGAGGCTCAGGCTGGTGGCTAGCCATGGGCTGGTTCATGGAGTGGCTTGTTCTAGCCTATGACCTTCCAGGTTTCTTCTCTAGGCTGCTCCTGGGCCCTGAGCCTCAGCTTGGCTTTTGTGTTCTCAGGGCCTTGGTTGGCCATAGCCACATTTCTCCATCACTAGAGGTAACCTAGCTACGCCAGGTGTTTTTTGGACAGGAGCTGTGCTCCTGGGAGGGCTTGGTGGATTGTGTGAAGCTCCTAGAACTTTCCAGCAAGGAAGAGCAGCCGAGACTCACCGGAGGAGATTGGGGCTGATTCCTCCAGGCTTCCAGGCCTGGATGCTTCTGCTACTGCTTTCCTGCTGACTTTCCCTGGGTGCCTGGCCTGCTCTGTTCCCCTGGGCAGGTGGGTGCTGGCTTGGCCAGGTGCTTCCTTGTCTCCCCACCTGTGCTAGGATGGGGTGAGGAATGGCTCTGAATGCTGGGTTGGGCCAAAGGGCACACCATGGGTCACTGGTGGGTGCCTGCCCACTTCCTCCTACCCTGCCCCTCCTTGGCACCTGCCCTGCTTCACCACCTTCCTGGGTCTGTGTCTTTGAGTCTGTTGGGAGGGCACAACCCCAGCCAGTGGTAGTCCAGGCAGAGATTGGGACAGGGTCTGGAGTTCCCAGGCATAGATTCCAGAGAGGCTAGTACAGCTTCCTTTTGGGCCAGATCCTCTTCCTTGAAGCTCCCTTTCCCCTGAACCTACATTGCGATATATATATATATATATATATATATATATATATATATATATATGTATTCACAGTTCTTAAGCCTTAAAACCTGATGTCAGCAGAGCACACTTCCCCCTAAAGGTTCTAGGAAAGTTTCTTGCTTCACCCAGCTAGAAGCTGCTAGCAATCCTGGTCATCTCCTGACTTGTAACTATGTCACTCCAATCCATCTACTTTGGCACGTGGCTTTCTTCCTCTGTGTATCTGTCTGTGTGTCTGTGTCTCTGTCTTTCATTCAAGAACATCGGTCATTATATATAGAGTTCACCTAATCCAATCCAAACTGATCTCAACTAATTACATCTTCAAACTCCCTGTTTTCAAATAAATTTGAATTCTGGGTAAACATGACAATATCCAACCCAATGCAGAGTTGACCATGATTCTGGAGAGTTCCCTTAAGTTTTTATCAGTTTCAATTGTACTCTCAGCACACCTCTCACATGTTTCTTTGATATTTTTCTTCAAAATTTTTCATAAGTTTCATAATACTCTTCATGCTACGATGATAGATTTGTATGTTTTGAAGAGTACATTTTGATTGTATAGGGACAAAAGAGACCCCGAGTGAAGATTTCAAGATTCAGGACCTTTGAAGAATATAGGAAAAGCAGCCTTCTGGAGCTATAAAAAAAAATTTTCAAGAACTTTTGTGGCTTTTCTTCTGGAGCTGACAGGTCGTGGTTTGACATCTTCCTCTGTGCAAGTGACATGATACTTTCTACTGCAGATTGCCATGCCTACCCAAATTCCTGGATTAGTCCCAAATGCCCAAAGCTCTAGCAACAAGCCCAATATCCCATCAATCAAGTGTTGACCCTTGGGAGTTAGAGACAGGGTTACTTCCTCATAAAATAGCCACAGGTCCCAGATTCAGTGGTGCCCCAGCTCTGGGCCCTCCATTTCTCTGGAGTGGCTTTTATATGGTTTCTTCTTGCAATATCTACCATTAAAGTTTGATTTGCACTGGTCTCTGACTCCTCTTCCTCTCTCAACATCAGAGAGAGAGGGAGAGAGAGAGACAGAGAGAGAGAGAGAGAGAGAGAGAGAGAGAGAGAGACCAATCAAAGGATATCTGGGGACTCTATACCCCAGGTCTCTGGACTTAATGTAATTTGGGAGTTCATCCAAGATGGAAGTCTACCAAAGACCACTGGAGATGTTCAGTATACCCAGCCTAAATAGGAGTGCACGCAGGATGCTACTCTGTCATCTTCTAGCTCACTTTCTGCAGATGTTCCCTGTCTAGCATGATGGAAATCCTCAGGATGGGTCCCTTTTAAGCATTGGGGGTTGAGCGCAGTCACCCACAAAATGTGGAGGAGAGTTGGGCCTTACCCTCATATACCTTAGTGGCAATTTGCCACTGGGCAACCTGTTTGGGGAATGCTACTGATCCTCCTATGCCAAAAGGGGGGTCCTTTCAGCCTGGTATGAGTTGTTGCAAAGAAGTGTATTAGTTATGCAAAAGTTCCACATACATTTTTAATCGAACAACAGTCAACATAGGTAAGAAGAGACAAAGTACTTATAATTGATTGTTTTTATATTTAGAACTACCCAAATCTTCCTTCTAAGAAGATAACATCCCCATTATATCTATCTTCCTGTTGGAGGAATCTATTTCTTCATCTATGCCTAGCAGAAGTATTAACTCTAATAGCAAAGTTTAGTTAATTATACTCATCTATCTTGAGACCAAGGTTTGCTGTGAGAAGGTGCATAGAACCTATCCTCATTGGCACATAACTTATGATCAAATTATTCATTCACCAATAGCACTCATTAATGTGAATGAGAAATAAATATGTATCATTGTAATACACTGGCCTCACTTCTTATCACATCAAAAGATGACTGACATGGTTACCACTGATTTCCCAATTCTTTTCTGGAAGGCAGTCCCAGTTCTTATCTAATCAGTGAGAGTGATATTGCACATACATTGACTAACTGAAATTCACTGATTATCTCCTAAACAGCAGTCACTATACTAAGCACTGTTGACACTGAGTGTAGTAGAGTCTCCACTCAGGAGAAACTACAGTCTAATGAGGGAAACAACAAGGAATGTGAAAAGGTATGATATTCATCTAGGTGTAATGGTAGCTACGGCGGCAATGTGGAGAAAAACCACTCAACTAAACAGAAGGAGGAGACGGCAAAGAGACAGACCAAAACAGCTTCCCCATGGTTTTTGATACCTGAACTAAGCTTAAGAACTGGAGTTTTTCAGCCCAAAGTAGCAACAAAGGGGTAGAAATCATTCTGAATAGGAGAAATGTCCAAAGTTTGAAGAGGAGAGTGAACCTAGTATTTCTTTCACTCTTAAAGATTGTTAATCAGATTTCCATCATTGTAACAAAGACTGAGATAATCAACATGTAAAGAAAAGGGGTTGTTTTGACTCATAGTTTTGAAGACTCTAATCCATGACCAATTAGTCTCATTTGCTGTGGGCCTGAGATGAAATTGTATGTCATGGGGGAATGTGGAGGGAAGGGGCTGCTTGTCATGAAAGGGAGATAAAAGGAAGGAATCATGCCCCAAAGACCTAGGAGCCCCTCGTAAGGCCCCACTGCCTAACCTCCGTCCATCTTCCAGTATTGTCAAGCTGAATACCAAGCCCTCAACATAGTGGCTTTGGGAACATTGCATCATAGCAAGCACTTTTCACCAGAAAATCTCTTTAAAAATGACATCGCTTTTCATTTTGATCAGCATAAAATGTTGTTCATCTCACAACAATAAATAAGCGATATACTCAATATAATTAACACCATGGTTAATTGGTTAACACGTACATAAAGAATGTCATGGAGACAACTCTGAGTTCATGTTTTAATAAACCCAAAGCATTTGATTTTGTGTACAGCAAGCAAAAGAGATAGAGTGTTAACAAGTTCTATAATTTCACATAGAACATGTTATGAGCATATGTGATTTTCATATGCACAACAAACTCTTATTTTCTTTAAAAGTGGTTTTCTGTCCTGTTGCTATTTAAATGTAGCTTAAGTGCAAAATAACCACAAGTCGCCCAGAAGTTATAAAATGTCTAGAGAAACAGTGTCGAGAACATAAAGCCTCTTCTAAAGCATGACTCTCTGGCCACCAACACTCACCACCTACTATCAAGTTTTTATTCTTCTTTTGGTAAGCAGAATAATTCTTCACTTTATGAATAAACTGTTTTCACTTACTTTCAAATTATTCCTATTATATGTAAGCTTATTTTCATTATTCAATTGCTATATTTTCCTATTCATGAAAATAGTTTGGATGAAATAGCCCGTAAATTTTTCCACTAATATAATGAAAATATTTCCTTCATTCAGCAACTTTTCTCCCAAGAGATGAGTTTTGGGGACCAAATTAAAGATGGCAAGCCAGGAATACACACTAAATGTGGCCTAATTCAAACTAAGGACAAACTGAAAAATAAATAAAATTTCAACTGTACTCCTCTCTCTTTCTCTCTCTCTCTCTCTCTCTCTCTCTCTCTCTCTCTCTCTCTCTCTCTCTCTCTCTCAGCTCTTTCAGGGGCTTCATTAGACATCTTTTAATCTTACACATTCTCTCTCTCTTCCAAAAAGCTTTCACTTGGGGTTGTCTCGTTCACATTCTCTTGCATACCATCTCTTCCCCAAGCCATGGAGCTGTAGGTCTTCCTTGAAGCAGATCTTATTCTCAGGAAAGAAGGGAACAGCAAATAGTAGCTAAGTGTCCTGCTGCAAGAACCTAAGGGAAAAAAACTGTGATCCATTTTTCCATTTTGTTCTTCAGTTTATCTGTATACACCGAGAAAATTAGTTAGCATATTGTCTCACTTTTTTTTTTCTTGTGGCTGGGAAAAAAATATTCAAAGCCCAAAAGTAAAGGAAAAAAGGTTTAATTAGCTCATAATTAGTGGAAGTTTTAATGAACATTAGGAGGGCTCCAAGGTAGCATGACACATAGAAGTGGGCGGCAGTTCATGGAGATGCAAAATAATGAAGAGCAAAGAGAGGAGCAGCAGCTGCAGCAGCTAGCATGTCTTTCTCCTTCCCTTATATTGTATTCAGGTTACCCACCCCAGGGCAGTTGTAGCACTCACACCCATAATCCCAGCGATGGATTATAAATTAATAATAAACTCTAGAACCTGTCCCCTGACTGCAGGAGGCTTTGCAAGGACAGCTAGACATACACCATAATATCTTACCCCTGGCCCCCAAAGAGTCATGCATACACTTTCATGTGAAAGACATTGTAATCTATCACTAAGAGTTACCACGGTGCTAAGTGTTTCAGCATTGCTGAAAAGTCCAACTCCCAAGTCTCCTTCAAGATCTAATGCAGGTGGGTCATGCCCACACACTGTACTCTGTAGAACGATTGTGAGGACAATGTGCAATACGTCAACGTTCAAAAAAAGAAAGGGGAAAAGAAAAAAAAAAA
>PVJA010043797.1:0-16574 GCA_004027025.1 Myocastor coypus | reverse complement strand
TCTGTAGCCTGGGCTGGCCTTGAACTCTCGGCCGTCTTCCTGCCTTGGCCTCCTTTCTGAGCGCTGGGGTCACAGGCTGCCAGCAGCGTGTTTTCAGAGTTCGTCCTACTGCGTCAGCGTCTTGCTTTGGCCCACGCTGATCACCTCTTCTGCTCGGTGGCCTCGTCCTGTTTGTCCCTGTCAGCCCACTGTCCCAACTCTCATCACCACTGGCTGACTCTGGGCCACACAAGGGTACTAGAAATAAATAGAGAGTAGCTCAAGCTGGACCTGGTGGCACAGGTCTGCAGGCCCCAGCTCCAGGAGGCTGAGGCAGGAGGATCACAAGTTCGATCCCAGCCTGGGAAATTTATTGACTTAGTAGGATCCTACCTCAGAGCAAAGAACACAGCGGGCTGTGGGGAGGCACGTGGTCTTCTGTCTTGGTACAGCAGGACTCCCTCACCCTGGGAAAAGGGCCTGGACTGTTCTGCCGGTTATTTTATTAGGGAGAATTTGAAATACAGGAAAATGGGAGGATTGCCAGGCGTGGTGGTACATGTCTGTAATCCCAGCACTTGGGAGGCTGGGGCAGAAGGATTGCTGTGAATTCGAGACCAGAAGTGAGCTCATGGCCAGCCTGAACTGCAGAGGGAGACCCTGTCTCAAAAAGACAAAAAAGCCAGGCGTGGTGGCACACGCCTGTAATCCCAGCACTTGGGAGGCTGAGGCAGGAGGATCGCTGAGTTCGAGACCAGCCTGGGCTACAAAAGTGAGCTCAAAGCCAGCCTGAACTGCACAGTGAGACCCTGTCTCAAAAAAAAAAAAAAAAAAAAAAAAAAAGGGAGGATTTTAGGAAGCTCAAGGGCTGTCACCCAAGTTCTGAGCTGTCCAGAGCCCAGGCTTCCTCCTCTGCTCTGTCTCTGTCTCTGTCTCTGTCTCTGTCTCTCTCTCTGTCTCTCTCTCGCTCTCTCTCTTCCTCCCTCCCTCTCTCTCTCTAGCTCCCTCTCTCCATAGCTATTTCTTTTGCTGGAGTGATGTTCTTATTTTGATCTCTTTGAGACAGGGTTTCGCTATGCAGTTCAGGTTGACCTTGACTCGCTTCATAGCCCAAGCTGGACTCGAGCCCAAAGTGATCCTCCTGCCTCGGCCTCCCAGTGCTGGCTGGGTTCACAGGCGCAGACCTCCACACCCAGCAGTACCTTTGTCACCCTGTTTGGTTCTTTCATCCCTTCTTTACTCTTCTTTCTAGCAAGGAAAAAGCAATTTCTGATTCCTCTTTCTATTTTATTTTCTTTTGTCTTTTTGAGTCAGGGTCTCACTATTCAGTCCAGGCTGGCCTTGAACTCACTTTGTAGCCGTAGCTGGCCGTCACCTTGTAGTGATCCTCCCACCTCAGCCTCCCAGGTGTCCTAGTTCTTACTCTTCCTTTTGCAGTACTCAAACATCTTGTCTCTGTCTGAACCTGACAAGGACTCCTAATCACACAGGGTTTTCCAGGTGGTGACAGACAGGACAGGTGGCCTTCCTAGGTCACAGGAGGGGCTGTAAATGGGAAAAACAGGAGCAGGAGCAGGACAGAACTCGGGGAGCACACCGTGATTAACAAGAGCTGGGCAGGGCTGGACTCCGAGGCTGGGCTCACTGAGGGGCTCCCCTGGGGCCCTGGGCTTGGGGAGCCCCACAGACAGCAGAGTGTTCCCCGTGTGCTGTACCCAATCCTCCCTCTAGTCTGAGCCCAGTGGGAAAAGCTAGCAAGGTGCTGAACAGACCGATAAGTCCTGCAGCACAGGACACCTGGGACTCTATAGAGCCTCACATTGCCCAATATGTGTGCTCGCCTGGGTCACCCAGTTGGTCACCCTGCGCAATCCCTGGCCTAGGAAAGCAAACCGCAAGTGCGTTGCAAATCATGGTCCTGTTGCCCAAACACCCGGCCTCGGACAGCAAGCAGCAGCAGTAGGTGCTGGATCAAAACCTACACTCTTTTTTTTCCTACCATGAAGTTTCTTTACATTCCTTTTGATTGTTGTTTTTTGATACTGGGAATTGAACCCAGGACCTTGTGCTTGCCAGGCAGGCATCGTGTCACTGAGCTCTATCCGTGGCTCAGTGACTGCATTTTGGGAGTGCTTCTATTTGAGGAGCCCACAGTAAATGGGACAGCCCTGAGGGTGCCCCTGCCTTCTGCGGTGGCTGCTGGAACCTAGGGCTGGCTGAGGCTTCTGTGGGTATAAAACAGGAAAAGGAGGGGCTGGGGAGATAGCTCTGCTGTCTAAGTGCCTCCCTGGCAAGTGCTGGCACCTGGTTTTGATCCCCGCTACCACATACTGTGCTGGCCCTGGAACCTCTGGTGTGCTGTGCCATTTACCAAAACTGGGCATGGTGGCGCGCGCCTATAATCCCAGCGCTGGGGAGGCTGAGACAGGAGGACCATTATGAGGCCAAGTTGTGTAGTGAGACCCTGTACCAAATGAATAAGTAAAAAGAAAAAGACAGGAAAGCCACTATTAATGTCATGCCCATTGGCAGGTGATAAAAATTGAGTAGTGTCACTAGTAATGAAGCACTTGCTGGGCATGCGTGAGGCTTTGGGTTCAATCCCTGAGCTGCCACCAACCAGCCAACCAACGAAACTCTGAAAGCAAAACAAAATGAGCTAAGCCGGGTGTGGTGGCTCACGCCTGTAATCCCAGCACTCAGGAGGCTTAGGCAGGAGGATTGGTGCGAGTTCGAGACCAGCCTGGGCTACAAAAGTGAGCTCAAGGCCAGCCTGAACTGCATAGCGAGACCCTGTCTCAAAAAGACAGGAAAAAAAAAAAAAAAAAAAAAACCGAGCTGGGCGAGGTGGCCTGCATCTGTGACCCCAGCACTCAGGAAGACCGCCAGAAGTTCGAGGCCAGCCTGGGCTGCTTGATTCCCAGAAGAGCCTAGATTACGTGGTGAGACTGTCTATGTAGGGGCTGGGGAGATAGCTCAGGGTTAGAAGTTCCTGCCTGGCAAGTACAAGGTCATGAGTTCGATCCCTAGTTCTGCAGAAAGAAAAGAAAAGAAAGAAAGAGACCCTGTCCGTCTCAAAGCTGAACCAAACCTCTCTCAGGGGCCACTGTCGTGTGCACTAGAATGGGGCAGGGTTTTAACCATTCGCCTGCTGAGTGGTGTTGATCAAGTCCAGAGGACTCAGGAGGCCGAGGGGGAGAGGACTTCGTGGAGGGAAGCTTATTTGTTTATTTATTTATTTGTATTTTAGGGAAGGGTCTACAGGGTGTTCAGGGTCTCACTGCTGGATCAGACTCCCAAGAGCTGGGATTACAGGCATGCTCCACCACGCCCAGGCTCCATTGCTGTCTCAGCACATGCCAGGGGCAGGGCCAGCATGGCAGGCCTGGGGATCAAATCCCTGGCCCCTGAGCCTGCTTGCAGGTGCTTTAGTCCCCTGAGCTATTTGGCCAGCCCTGAGGAGGGAAGCATTTCAATGTACTACTAAATAGCACACTACCCAGCCAACTCCTGGCCCTGGTTTCCCCAGGCCCTGGAAGTCTGAAGCACCAACAGGTGGCTCGGGCTTCCAGCTCTCAGCTTGCGGGCTTCCAGGTGCAGGGGTTGCTCAGACTCTGCCTCCTCTCTGTTCTTCTCAGGAAGCCATAGATTACAATTACAGCCACTATGGTGAAAACCCCATTCTGGACCCTGACAGGCCGGTGGACAACCACGTGGACAGGCTGGCCACCGAGAACCTCTTTGCCTTGGTCATCTTCGCAGTTGTCTTCCTGGTGGGTGTGCCGGGCAATGCCCTTGTGGTCTGGGTGACCACGTGCGAGGCCCGGCGCAACGTCAATGCCATCTGGTTCCTCAACCTGGCACTGGCCGACCTACTGTCTTGCCTGGCGCTGCCCATCCTGTTCATGTCCATTGTCCACCTCGACCACTGGCACCTTGGTGACACCGCCTGCAAAGTGCTGCCCTCACTCATCCTGCTGAACATGTACACCAGCATCCTGCTCCTGGCCACCATCAGCGTGGACCGCCTGGTGCTGGTGCTCAGCCCCATCTGGTGCCAGCGCTTCCGGGCCAGTGGCCTGGCCTGGGTGGCCTGCGGGGTGGCCTGGATCCTGGCGCTGCTGCTGACCATCCCGTCCTTCCTGTACCGCAGTACACACCAGGAGGACTTCCCCACTAGGACGCTCTGCGGCACAGATTACCACCAGGACATCCACAAGGAGAGGGCAGTGGCCCTGGTGCGGCTGGTGGTGGGTTTCGTGTGTCCGCTGGTCATGCTCACCGTCTGCTACACCTTCCTCCTGCTTCGGACTTGGAGCCGCAGGGCCACGCGCTCGGCCAAGACGGTCAAGGTAGTGGTGGCCGTGCTGAGCAGCTTCTTTATCCTCTGGCTGCCCTACCAGGTGACCGGGCTCCTGCTGGCCTGGTACCCCGTGACCTCATCCACCTACAAGAACACCAAGGCCCTGGACGCCCTGTGTGTCTCCATCGCTTACATCAACTGCTGTATCAACCCCATCATCTATGTGGTGGCCGGCCGCGGCTTCCAGGGCCGGCTGCTCAAGTCCCTGCCCGGCGTCCTGCGCAACGTGCTGACCGATGACACGCTGAACAGGGAGACCAGGTCCTTCACACGCTCCACCGTGGACACCATTCCCCAGAAGAGCGAGTCGGTGTGACGGGAGGCCTCCGGGACCACTGCACGCGAGACGGCCCCCCTTCCCTCTGGGCCTGTGTCTGTCTAGAAGGGGGTCAGGCTGGCCTCCTGCTCATGGTGGTCCTCATGCCTCAGCCTTCTGGGCCCTGGGATTAGAGGCGTGTGCCATCACGCCCAGCTTTTTTTTAAAACATCTTCTCACTGAGTTGTGTCCTCAGCTCTTTTTCTGTTTGCTTTCTTTTTCCCCCCTGTCCAATCAGATTTTATGGATACATGTTAGGCAGACATAATGATCACATTCTTCCTAGAGATTTATTTTTCATTTTAACCTAGGGCCTCATTAAGTTGCTAAGTTGCCCGGGTGGGGGTCAAACTTGCGAACTCCCTACCTGAGCCTCCCAGGTCCACTGGTGCCAGGATTACAGGCGTGTGCCATTGTGTCCCGCTCCATTCTAGCTCTCCAGATTTAGTTCTGGATTTATTTTCTGGAGAGCGGGGGTTAAAAAAGTAACTTTTGGCATCTCAAAAGTTACCCCTCTTGAGGACAAAGCCGAAATGTAGGGATGGATCTCAGCTTCAGCGAGTTCACTTAAAAGAAAACATTGACTGTAATCCCAGCATTTGGGAGGCTAAGGCAGGAGTACGAGTTCGAGACCAGGCTGGGCTACAAAAGTGAGCTCAAGGCCAGCCTGAACTGCATAGTGAGACCCTGTCTCAAAAAATCAAACAAACAAACAAACAAACAAAAAGAAAACATTAAATTAGAACGTTGGGGCATGGCAGGATGGCTCAGTGGTCTAAAGCACCTGCTTAGAAAAACTTAGGCGACGGCAGGAACCGTGGTTCGATCCCCGGCACCACATGCTGCGCCAGCCCGGCCCTCAGGGCAGGCTGAGATGTCCATAAAAATAAATAAATAAATAAATTAGAACGTTGCTTGCCAGGCGTGGTGGCACATGCCTGTAATCCCAGCACTTGGGAGGCTGAGGCAGGGGGATTAGGTGTGAATTCGAGACCAGCCTGGGCTACAAAAGTCAGCTCAAGGCCAGCCTCAGCTGCATAGCAAGACCCTGTCTCAGAAGGACAAAAAAAAAAAAAAAAAAAAAAAAGAACATTGCTTAATGGAGATGTGGGGGTACCTAGCAGCTACCGCAAGTGTAAGGACCCTGGGTTTGGTCCCTGGTACCACATGTGTGCGAGTGCTGGCTCTGCCCCTGTCGCTCAGAGGGTCCACGCAGAGGGAGTGTGGTGGCGGACGGCGCTGGGATCCCTGAGCTGTGTAACGAGATCCTGTACCAATTACATTTTTTGTGTGTGTGTGTGTGGGACCGGGGTTCAAACTCATGACCTTGCACTTGCCAAGCAGGCACTTGTACCACGGAGCTATCTCCCAGCCGCCCCCAAATACATTTTTTAGAAAAAGTTATTTAATTGAGGTTTTTGTTTTGACGATGTTGGAGGCGGAGTCTCACGGTGATGCCCAGTCTAGCGTTGAACTCCTGGGCTCAAAGATCCTCCTGCCCTAGCCTGCCAATGTCACGAGCCTCGCCTTTGTTTTTGTTTATTCTGTTTTGGTGATGTTAAGCCAAGCCACGGAGGAGGGCTGTGGTGTGGGCGCCGCGGCGGGCCGGAGAGCAGCCAATACTCACCTCCCTGGAGCGGGTTTGTGAGAGAATTTGAGATTTTTAGTTGGGCAGACTGCTGTTTTTGTTTCTTTGGGAAAAACAGATTATATTTGGAAGTTGTTACAGACTGGACACCATGGTGACAGCACAAAGGGAGCCTGGATGTTGACATCTGCAGAGCTGTATGAGGTGCTCAGGGCCACAGGCTGGCTGCCCCAGATGTCCCGCAGCCACGCTCTGCTCCTGCGCGCCCCTCTCAGAGCGCCCCCCCCCCCCCCCCCCCCCCCCCCCCCCCCCCCCCCCCCGGGGCCCTAAGCTCCGTTCAGACAGTTGCGTCATTTTCAGAACTTTGATTTCATCAGTGGGATCTTATAGTAACTAACCTGCGCTTTTCAGAAATGACTGCACTGGAGCCGGCCAGGTAGCTCAGTGGATTAAAGTGCCTTCTTAGGCACATTCGGGGACTGGGGTTCAATCCCCAGAGCGCTGTGCTGGGCCTGCTCCCAGGGTGATTGAGACTGGGCCTGACGGCGTGCACCCGTAATCCCAGCACTTGAAGGCTGCAAACAAGAGGCTCTGTGTAGTGAGACCCTGTAGACCCTGTACTAAATACATAAATACATAAAAAAGGAGAAAGAAATGACCTCACCGTGTTTTGAGAATAAAAGAGTGAAAAGATGCGGTGTGGCCTGCGGTGTGTCATTTCCACGTGGACTGTGTGTGTGCCCCATGTGTGTGCCCCGGTGTGTACAGCGAGCGGAGGGGGTGGACTGCGGTACTCAGCAGCCAGCTAGTGGCATATGGGGGAGGCGGACAGCAGGCGCTGGGGTGCAGCTCCACGGCAGAGCACTCACCGGGCGTGCCCAGGGCTGGGAGCTCTGTCCAGGCACCGCAGAGATCAACCTAAGCCCAGGAGGAAACAGATGCAGTGATAGCAGTGACCTGCACCGAGGTTTGAGTGTGGTCAGAGGGTCCCAGGGGTCCTGGGGCCAGGCAGGAGGTTTTGGAAGGTAACTTTGTTGGGTTCTTGTTTGCTTATCGCTTGGGGGTGGAACCTGGGGTTTTGTTTTCTCTTTGCTTTTGGTTCTGTTTGAGGCAGGGTTTCACTACCTAGCTCAGAGGTCCTTCAGTCTGCAGAGACCCTCCTGCCTCGGCCTACAGAGTGCTGAGATGATGACAGGTGTGTGACACTTGCCCTGCTAATACATGAAGTTGTGACTTGAGTTGAGCTCAACTCACATAGGTTTATCTCAGTGTACCCCACTGTGAGTAGAGAAATAGCCATATGCGTCAGCGTAGACACATGAGTGACGCTGTAAGTCCAGTATACTTGTATTCTGTTGCTCTTTTTGGTAGCTAACATTAATGAAATGAGTCTTATTTTATTCAGTTCATTTTATCCAGAGTTTTAGTTGTTTATTTATTTATTTATTTTTGCAGAATGGGGGATTGAACTCAGTTCCTTGCACTTGCCAGCCAAGCGCTTATTCTACTGAGCTATCTCCCCAGCCCCCAAAGTATTATGATTTAAATATGTAACCAATGTAAAAAAAAAAAAACTATCCCAGGGGGCCAGGGAGATAGCTCTGTGGCACAAGTGTCTGCCCAGCAAGTGTAAGGTCATGAGTTCGAACCCCGGTCCTGCAAAAACAAAAAAACAAAACAACAACAACAACAACAACAAAAAAAAAAGCACAAAGAAAGAAAACCAAATATCCCATTCCTTCCATCTGCCTCTCTCCTCCTTCTGGAGGGCATCTGTGCCTCTGAGCTACAGCTCAGGCTTTTTATGTTATCTTGAGATAGGGTGTCACTTTGTTACCTAAGCTGGCCTTGAACCTGTGATCTTCCTACCTCTGATTCCCAGGTAGCCTGACCCTATTTCCTCCTACTGATACGTACAGAGCTGTCTAGGACTACTGTTTGTCATTTCAATTGGCCTTAAGCAATGTACCCTGGTCTAGCTGAGGTACTGGTGACAGTCTTTGAAGGTGGCATGCGTGTTTCCCTGGTAACCTACACCTGCTGTTCTTTAATGTGAGCCAGGTTGAGACAGGATGAAGAGCCTGTGCTCCATGCTGTCGGCTGGGATTGAGCCTGGAGACAGAGGCTGTGACTTCCTGGGGCTTGAGGGACTACATCAAAGCTGAAGCACCAGACTGCCCAAAACATTAGATACTATCTCAATGGCATCATGCAGACTACTCTCTGCATATCCTCTGCATATGGCAGAGGTAAATGTAGGCCCCCACCTAGCCTAGCCCCCCAGTACTCACCCACCTCCCACGATTCTCAGTCATTCCTCCCGAAGCCACTCCTCCACTGAATAAAACCAGGTAAGGCCCCAGATCGCTCTCTCTTTTTTTTTTTTTTTTTTTTTTTTTGTGTCTTTTTGAGACAGGGTCTCGCTATGCAGTTGAGGCTGGCCTTGAGATCACTTTTGTAGCCAAGGCTGGTCTCGAACTCGCACCAATCCTCCTGCCTCAGCCTCCTGAGTGCTGGGATTACAGGCGTGAGCCACCACACCCGGCTCTGGATTGCTCTCTTTGTTCCGAAAAGTCATCTTCATGGCTGGACTTAGAGCCCCTTGGCTCCCCAGTAATTATAAATATGCTTTAGTGTCTTTGCCTTTGCCATGGGTTGCACTGAGGGTGGTAGATTGGAATTTACTGGATGGGATTCCAATAATGTATCTTTGGGATTACAAACACTAACTTCTTAGAACGAGATGAGAACCTGGAGGGGACTCCTACAAGGGTCCTCCCTGGCCTCGTTCTCCTGTCTCCTCATCCCCAGGGTGAGCTGATTGTCCACAGAAGTCCAGGCCTGGGACCCATCCGGGGCCTTTCCACTCCGTCCCTGTTTGGCTCCAGCCTTCACGTTCTGGTCCTCGCGCCTGCCTGTCTCTCCTTCACCCTCCTGGCTGCTTGGCTTGCTTTTCAAAGACCACGCCTTCCTCATTGGAGACTACCCTTCCTCCTCTGGGTGCCACCTCCTCCAGAAAGCCCTTCCTGACTCCCCCTTTGCCCCTGCACACTCCCCCGTAAGCCCCTGTTTGTGGTGGTACAGTGGATTGAACCTGTGGCCTTCACGATCAACTATATCCCCAGATCTTTTTAAATTTCTTTGAAAAGAAGTCTTGCTAAATCGCTACGTTGCCCAGACTGCAGTCAGATTTGGGATCCTCCTGCCAAGTGCTGGGGTCACAGGTGTGCCCCACCACACCTCACACGGCGACAGGCTGTCTGTTTCTGACAATCCCTGGGCTTTCCTGGTGTGGGGGAGACGGCGGGGAAGGCAGGGAGTTCCCATACCTAACCCTAAAACGTTAGGATTTTGGGCAGAGCAGTAAGGAGGTAGGAAAGATAAAAGAAGCCTCTTTTAACTCCAAAGACACACGCCTGTAATCCCTGTACTTAGGAGGCTGAGGCAGGAGGATCAGTGTGAGTTCGAGACCAGCCTGGGCTACAAAAGTGAGCTCAAGGCCAGTCTGAACTGCATACTGAAACCCTGTCTCAAAAAGACTAACAAAACAAAGCAAAGCAAAACAAAACAAAACAAAAAACAAAAACAAAACAAAAACTCCAAAGACAAGGAAAGAGGAGGCTAGGGAGATAGCTCTGTGGCACAAGTGCCTGCCTGGCAAGTGCAAGGTCATGAGTTCCAACCTCAGTCCTGCTAAATAAATAAATAAATAAATAAACAAACAAAAGACAAAGAGAGGATGCAGTACAGATGGGGTAGGTAGATTCTGGCCTGAGATGCAGAAAGCAGAGGCTTTTATGGACTTTTGCAGGCCAGGTGTGGTGGCGCATGCCTGCAATCCCAGCACTTGGGAGGCTGAGGCAGGAGGATCGGTGCGAGTTCGAGACCAGCCTGGGCTATAAAAGTGAGCTCAAGGCCACCTGAACTGCACATCGAGATCCTGTCTCAAAAAGACAAAAAAAAAAAAAAAAAGGACTTTTGCCAAGGGCGGAGTTTGAGGCGGATGTTTAGAAATACCTGAGGGAGAAGCTGACTGGGGTCTCTCCTATGTGCGCAGGAAAGGTGGTAGGAAATTGCACCCCGGGCTGAGTTGGAGAAGAGGGGAGGCCTCTGGGAAGATAAGGTGTTGTTTTACAGAGCTTCAGCCATATGAGGTGACTACCATAGTGATTCAGCAGGTTGTTCCAGGGCCACAACCTGTTACTCAAGCTGGCCCTGCCTCCTCCAGAGATGCTTGAGGTGGAACCCCGGGCCACCCATAGCAACCTCCACCCAAGGTAAAGCAGCCTGGTCTGGAGAGGGAAGTTGGTGGCTGAGAGATTCCGGCAGTTGCCCAACTTGCGGTTTGGGGAATTTGCTGGGTCAACAGGGTCGGGAGAGGAAGTGGGTGGGAGGAAAGGGCCTAGGAGTGGTTGAGTGGGTCCCCTTCTCTACCCGACTTCTGCACCTCATCAGCCACCTGCTGTTTGTTTGTTTGTTTGCGAGAGTCTGGCTATGCAGTGCTGTCTGGGCTTAAACTCACAGAGACCCTGCTGCCTCAGCCTGCCAGGTGCCAGATCGTGAGCAAGCGCCGCCACATCCTGGGCCTCTTCTCTTCAGACCTCCCCGTGCTGGACTGGGGTC
This sequence comes from Myocastor coypus, assembly GCA_004027025.1. Classification (NCBI taxonomy): domain Eukaryota; kingdom Metazoa; phylum Chordata; class Mammalia; order Rodentia; family Myocastoridae; genus Myocastor; species Myocastor coypus. The sequence goes on along the minus strand of PVJA010043797.1, from coordinate 5,705 downwards.
ACTGTAGATGAGAGCCGTCTACATTTTCCTGCAGGCCACAGAGAAGAACATGAGGATCACTTCAAGCTAATTTGGGACTGTATTATATTTAACTCAATAGATTTTTTTTTTTTTTTGAATCAGGAATTAACCCCAGGGCCTTGCGCTTGCCTGGCAGGTGCCATGTTGCTGAGCTGGATCTCTGGCCCAAACACAATAGATTTAACTCAGTATCTGATCTTCATTGTGTAGTCAGTATTTTAAAGATTCTTAGGTGTGGTAAAGCGCTTGCTTAGTCTGTGAGAGGGCCTGGGGTTCTGCCTGGCACTGCAAGAGGAACAAACAAAAATGTTTTGAATGGATTTGTTTTTATACTCAGTCTCCAAAATCTGGTGTCCCCTTTATACGCACAGCACTTCTTGGTTGACTCTGGCGGTGCACAACGGTAATTCTAACATGGAGGGAGGCTGAGGCCGGAGGATTAAGTTTAAGCCCAGTCAGGCTTTAGCAAGCTCCTGCTTCAAATTTTTTTTTTTTTTTTTTTTTTTGTGGGACCAGGGTTCAAACTCACGACCTTGCACTTGCCCAGCAGGCACTTGTGCCTCGGAGCTATCTCCCCAGCTCCCAAAAATTTTTTTTCTAAAGGCCTGAGGTATAGCTTAGTGGGAAGGCTCTGGCTTTCATCCCTGGACACACACACACACACACACACACACACACACACACACACACACACACGACACCTCATCCCAGAACCATTTCAAGATGAGCTCAGGCAGTTGACAGAGGTTTTCAGTAGGAGGCTTAGGCATTTTATACACCCTTCAGCTGTCTTCCAGAGTGAGCTCAGATTGCACTCCCCTGGTATCTAGTGATGGTTGGCACTTTCCCACAGGCCTCTGGATCATTTGTATCTTTTTTTGTGACATGGTCTGCTGAAATATTTTGCTCATTTTTAAGCTGTGTTTTTGTCATATTGAATTGTACAGGGTTATCTTTTCATGTAACAATAAAAAACTTTATATGCTGTTAAGGAAAAGAAAAGATGAGTTCAGGCGCTATTCATATTCAGGGTGTTTCTAAAATTCTCAGCTGGGGCTCTGGTTCTCCATCCTCTGAGGTGTCAGAATGACATTCTACCTTCTTGTGATTCAAATAGTCTTTAACTCACACCGTAGAATCCCTCAGGCCAAATGTCCTCTGAATCTGAAGGCCTAAGAGTTGATAGTTCTTTTCTAATGTATTTGGTACAGGGTCTCACTATGAAGCTTGGACTTGTAGTGATCCTCCTGTTTTCAGCCTCCCCAGCACTGGGATTACAGGTGTGCGCCACCATGCCTGGACTCATCACGGCTCAGTGTGCCCCAGGGTGGGGCTGGCGAGGTGTGTGGTACTGGGGATTGAATCTTAGTCCCTGCATTTGCCTACACAGGCACTCGGCCTGCTAAACTGTCTCGCTGGCCCAAGAGTTTATAATCCTAATGGTCAAGCCTTCAGAGTCTTTGATTGAGATAGGGGCCAGCCAATCTGGCCCCCTGTTTGCTTTTACAAATAAAGTTTTATTGGAACATGGCCCCACCTATTCCCTCTGCAGGGGCTTTTGCACTACTGGGGCAGAGTTGAGTTGTGCCAAGACCTTGAGTGAACCCTTGACCCACAAAACAAATATGCTTACCTTTCTTTTTTATTTTCCAGAAAAACTGCAATGGTTCAAAAGTTCCCATCATCACATGATGAAATTTAATCCCACTGTGAGCTAGAAAGAGAGTAGAAAATTAGTCTGACTGTGGTGTTTGGAGTGGGAGTTTTCAGGGTCATTAAGGTTCAGTGTGGCCCTGGGACTGGGTGGGGAGGGTAGGCTATGGGTTTCTCAAGCAGGACAGAACTTGCTGTATCACTGTGGAATACCCTGGGGGGTCACCAGCAACACAGGCCTTGGTAGAACTAGAGTAGCCTCCCAAATTTGAACCTTTTAGTTTCCAGAACTGTGGGCTGAATAAACCTTCATTCTTTATAAGTGACCCCAGTTTGTGGTATTTACTTATAGCAACAAAAAAATCTGCTACAGGGCCAGCGAGATAGCTCAGCGGTCTAAAGCACCTGCTTAGGCAAGCTTAGACAACTGCTGGGACCGCGGTTCAATCCCTGACACCACAGCTCCACCCCAAGGCAGGCTGAACTGGCCATAATATTATTATTATTATTTTTTTAAACAAATTTTTATTTTATTTATTTATTTTTTTCTTTTTTCAGAACCTTTGTTTGTTTATTCACTCATTTTTATGGCCAGCTCAGCCCGGCCCGAGGGCAGGGCTGGCGCAGCATGTGGTGCCGGAGATCGAACTGTGGTCCCTGAAGCCACCCAAGCTTTCTCAAGCAGGCGCTTTAGACCACTGAGCCATCCCGCCGGGCGCCTGGCCATAATATTAAAAAGAAAGAAAGAAAGAAAGAAAGAAAGAAAGAAAGAAAGAAAGAAAGAAAGAAAGAAAGAAAGAAAGAAAGAAAAGAAAAATCCACTACAAAATCTGGTAGGATGGCTCGGGTTTACAACCCCAATTCTAGGAGGCTGAGGCAGGAAGATTACAAGTTTGAGCTCAGCCTGAGAAATGTAGCAACTTAATGAGATCCTATCTCAGAATAAAAAAAATAAAAAAGAACTGAGGATATGGCTCAGTGCCCAAAAAAGCACCAATGCCAACTCTTGCTTTTTTAAAGATTCAGAACTGTGGTGTCATAGATGTCTATTTTATGACCACTTTGTAATTTGTGTTAACATATTCTTTTCTTTTTAAAAATTTGATACAGGGGTCTTGCTATGCAGTTTAGACTCGTATTGATCCTCCTGTCTCAGCCTCCCTTAGTGCTGGGATTATAGGCGTGTGCCCCCACACCCAGTTCTGGGGCTGGCAGAGCCAGCCCACTGGTGGCTCTGGGGCCTGCATGACATGTGGTACTGGGGGTTGAGCTTGGGTCCTTGCACTTGTCAGGCATGCACTTATTCTGCCACGCCGTCTCCCCAGTGCAATGTATTATTTTCTATTAATTAAAAGCTTTTTTGAAAGAGGGTCTTGTCTTGTTATGCACCCCAAGCTGGCCTAGAACTTTCTGGAAGCTGCCTCCCTCTGCTTCTCAAGTGCTGGGATTACAGGCATACATGACCACACCCACCTGATAAATTAAATATATATTTAAATATTTTATTTAGTCATTCATTCATTTGATAAAGGATCTCACTACACAGCTCAGACTCCTAGTGATCCTACTGTCTCAGCCTTCCCAGTGCTGGGATCATAGGCCTGCACCATTGTGCCCAGTTTTGGCGGCCAGCATAGCATGCGGTACTGGGGACCAAACCTGGGTCTTTGCACTTGCCAGGTAGGTGCTTAGGCCACCGAGCTATCTCCCTAGCCCAATATTGCATATATATTGTTCTATGTTATACTGTTCAAAAGAGCACAGAGACTCTGGTTCCATATATCCATCACGTACCCTCTCCAGCTCTCACTCTGTTGAGTTCGAGCCCTAAAACACAGCCAACATCCAACCTCTTTTGTGGTAAGAGATGTAACAATTATGCAGTTTAAAAAATTTTTTATTTGTATCTTCATTTTTGAATACTTATGGTATGTGTACATAACTTCATTACTGAGGGCCTTCTCACTGAGCTATACCCTGCCTGTTTTATTGTATTTATTTATTTTATTTTATTTTAAAATTTATTTTCATTTTTTTGGCTTTTTTTTTTTTTGCTTTTTTTGAGACAGAGTCTCACTGTACAGTTCAGGCTGGCTTAGAGCTCACTTTTGTAGCTCAGGCTGGTCTCGAACTCGCAACGATCCTCCTGCCTCAGCCTCCCAAGTGCTGGGATTACAGGCGTGAGCCACCACGCCCGGCTTTTTTTGGCTTTTTGAGACAGGTTCTCACTACGCAGTTCAGGCTGGCCTTGAGCTCACTTTTGTAGCCCAGGCTGGTCTCGTACTCACATCGATCCTCCTGCCTCAGCCTCCCAAGTGCTGGGATTACAGGCATGCGCCACCAAACCCTGCTTCCGATTTTATTGTATTTAGTCCAGGGTTTCACTACACAGATCAGAAAACAGATCCTTCTGTTTTCAGCCTTCTAAGGGCTGGGGTGACAGGCGCATGCCCCCCACGCCCAGTCTCAGTTGCTGTCTCAGTGCACCCCACAGGTGAGCCTGGCACGGCATGCCTAGGATCGAACCCCAGCCCCTGTGTCTGCCTAAGCAGGTGCTTTAATCTGTTGAGCTATCTGGCTGGCCATCCCGGCCTATTTTTAATTTTGTGACGGGATGTCACTCAGATAGCGATTTGCCTAGGCTGGGCTCCAGCTCGCAGTCCTTCTGCCTCTGCCTCCCAGAGCGCTGGGTTCACAGCTGTGCGCCTCTGTGTCCAGCGCACGTGGTAACGCTTACCGCAAGTGGCATTTCACACATTTACCCTGTTGTGCAACTGTTTGGCATTTAGTTTCAGAACATTTTCTTTTTTATTTATTTATTTATTAATTATTTTTTTTTTTTCTTGTTTCAGAACCTTTGTTTATTCACTCATTTTTCTGGCTGGCTCAGCCCACCCCGAGGGCAGGGCTGGCACAGCATGTGGTGCCAGGGATCGAACCCAGGTCCCTGAAGCCGCCCAAGCTTTCCCAAGCAGGCGCTTGTAGACCACTGAGCCATCACGCCGGGCCAGTTTCAGAACATTTTCATCACTCCAAAAAGCAACCTTGAATTTCCAGCCTGCCCTCTTCCTCCCTTAGGGACCCACAGCACTAATCCCCGCACCTTTTTTTTTTTTGTCTCTGGATTTGCTGAAATCTAACGTTTTTTCTTTCTTTCTTTTTTTTTTTTTTTTTTTTTTTTTTTTTTTTTTTTTTTGTTCTGGGAATTTAACTCAGAACCTTGAGCTTCCCTGACCTTATTTCTTTCTTTCTTTCTTTTTTTTTTTTGCGTTCAGGCTGGCCTTGAACTCACTTTGTAGGCCAGGCTGGTCTTGAACTCATAAGAATCCTCCTGCCTCAGCCTCCTGAGTGCTGACATTACAGCTGTGCAACCCCACACAGGGCCTAACCTATCATATTGGTAAGGGAAAATGACAGCGTCATGCAGCCAGCATGATACCCTCTGTGTATGGTCTCAGTCTGAGCTTCTCTCTGGAGGAAGTGGCTGGTGAATTGGAATCCCCAGGATACATACCCTCAGCCTCAGGGACCCTGTCCTTGGGCCACCACACACCCCAGCTCCCAGAGAAGACCCACCTGCTCCAGGGACCCTAAAGAAGCTCCACCAGCAGGGTGAGACACGCAGAGCCTGCCAGCCTCAGTGGCTTCTATCCTCATCTTTCTCTGACCAGAAAGAGGTTCCCTGAGGACCTGGGTGGCAGATGTGGGGATGAGGACATTGTTCCCCATGGGGACTGGGCTCTGCCAAGACAGTGTCATCCAGATAGGAAATGAGACACATCTGGGTCACAGGGCGAGTCCCAGCTTCTTGACTGAGAAGTGACTTTCTCTCCCTTCATGACTTTATTTCCTAAATGACAGCAGGTGCATAAATATATCCACCAGTTCCCGTGGTTCAAAGAGAGAAGGGCAGGCACCAAAAACTGCTGAGGACGGAAGTTTCGAAGTTGCAGCTCTAGCCACTTCCTCTTGCTAATCATGTGAGTGTATTTTAAGACTGTCCCAGTCTCTATTTTGTTTGTTTGTTTTGG
>PVJA010043796.1:6036-16642 GCA_004027025.1 Myocastor coypus | reverse complement strand
CCTTGAGCTCACTTTTGTAGTCCAGACTGGTCTCAAACTCACACTGATCCTCCTGCCTCAGCCTCCCAAGTGGTTTACTTTTTTTTCTTTCTTTCTTTGCAATCCTCTTGCCTCAGCCTCTCAAATGCTAGGATTATAGGCATGCACCACAACACTTACCTTGTTAGTTTGCTTTTGCTTTTATTTATTTATTTATTTATTTATTTATTTATAGATTTTAAAAAAGCTGGATAAAAAAAAAAAGCTGCATACTAGGGCAAGTATAGCTTTAGGAGCAACTGCTATTTTATCTAAGTGGATTTACCAGTTTACCTTCCCACCCACATGAGTGAGAGCTCTAATTATTTCACATCCTTGACTACTCTTGGCTTTGGTGTTGTTAAAAATTTAACCTACTGCCGGGCGTGGTGGCTCACGCCTGTAATCCCAGCACTCGGGAGGCTGAGGCAGGAGGATCGATGCGAGTTCGAGACCAGCCTGGGCTACAAAAGTGTCCTCAAGGCCAGCCTGAACTGCATAGCGAGACCTTGTCTCAAAAAGACCAAAAAGAAAAAAAAATTTAACCTACTGTTGGGTATGTGGTGGTATCTCAGTGTGGATTTGTTTTGCATTTTCTTAATGAATAATAATGTTGAACACCTTATTTGATGACTTGGAACAGCAAAGAAATAGCCTTGCTAGGGAAATAGTTTAGCAGAATAAATGCTTGTCTGGCAAGCACAAGGTCCTGAGTGCAATCTCTGGGACCAGAAGAAAAAATTCTTGAAAGATTGCCCTGTGTGCTTAGTTGAATAGGCTGTGAGATGAAGAGCAGAAGTGGAAGCAGTGGGGCCCGACGGGATGGCTCAGTGGTCTAAAGCACCTGCTTGAGAAAGCTTGGGCGGCTTCAGGGACCGCGGTTCTATCCCCAGCACCACATGCTGCACCAGCTCTACCTTCGGGGCAGGCTGAACCGGCCATAAAAATGAGTGAATAAACAAACAAAGGTTCTGAAACAAGAAAAAAATAAATAAATAAAATTTAAAATTCTTAAAAAAAAGAAGTGGAAACAGTGACGTGGGTTAGGAAAATACAGCAGTGAACTAAGTGAAAGCAGATGATAGTTTGGATCAGGATGGCAATGACAACATCAGCGTGAAGCAGCCAGATGTAGAATATATTTTCAAGACAAAATTTACAGAACTTGCTGATTGATCAAATACAGGAACTGAGGGGAAAAAGGATGTCCAGGATGATCCCTAGATATAGATAGCACAAGGATAAGTAGAGGTGCTACTTGAAGAGGATTGAATCCTAAACGGATGCAGAGAATGGTGGCCAAGGAGGGGCAAGGATCAAGAATTCTCTGGTGGCACATGCCTGTAGTCTCAGCTGCTTGGGAGGCTGTGGTAGAAGGATCACCTGAGCCTGTGAGTTCAAGGCCAGCCTGTTCAACATAGCAAGAACCTATTACAAAAAAAAAAAAAAAAAAAACTAAAACCAAAACAACAGCCAAGAGGGTCAGCCAAAAGCACCTGCAAGTAGTGGCCAGGGATTCAATGCCTGGGCCTGCTGTGGCAGCCCTGCCCCCAGGGGTATGCTGAGATGGCACTTGAGACTGGGCATGGTGATGTACACCTGTAATCCCAGCTCTTGGGAGGCTGTAAACAGGTGGATCACTGTGAGTCCGGTCTAGTAGTGAGACCATGAACACCCTGTAGGCCCTTCCCTAAAATACAAAAGAAAAAAAAAAATAGCCAAGAAAGTTCACTGGGCCACATAAAGTTTGAGATTCCTATTAGAACAGAAGGGGAAATGTTAGGTAGGCCTTCAATATCTGAGTTTGGAGCTTAGGAGAAACAGCCAAGTTTGAGATGTAAATTAAGAACTCTTAGTATGCAAAGTATTTAAAGATGGATGCTAGAGAAAATCACTTTGGAAATGAGTATAAATCAAAGACCAAATCCCCAGGTACCTGAACATACAAAGGAAACATTTTTTTTTAGAATTTTTTATTTATTTTGTTTGTTTGTTTGTTTGTTTTAATGGCCAGCTCAGCCTGCCCTGAGGGCAGGGCTGGCACAGCATGTGGTGCCGGGGATTGAACCACGGTCCCTGCAGCTGTCTAAGCTTTCCTAAGCAGGTGCTTTAGACCACTGAGCCAGCCTGCCGGGCCCATAAAGGAAATTTTTTAAAAATAGAGACAGGAGCTTCTTGGTGCTCAGGAAGCCAAAAGAGCCTGGATTTTTAAAAGGAAGGCTATGAACAACTAGGTCAAAAGCTACTGATGCACTGGATAAACAGCAAGAGAAGACTGACAAATAGATTTGGGAAGTGGCTTCAAGTTGCCTCTTATCCAAGAAAGGAGCTAATAAAAATGAGGAAGAAAAGGAACCATCTGTATTGCTCTGGGTTAATCCTTAACCCAGCTGTTGCGGGGCAAGATGTTGGTAGAGAGAAAGACACTGAGACTCTAAATTATCAATATCAGATCTTGTGATCTTGTGATCTTGTGTCTCTTGGCATCAGCCCAAAGAGGGTGCTTGTGTTAGACAATGACCCTTCTAGCTGGAGGGGTCATCATCTAACACAAAAATTGCTCCTTATCTTCTAGACAACCACCCTTAAACTAACCTCAGCTCTTTAAAAATCTACCCTTTAGTCTCCAGGATCTATTTTCTCTAAAACTTATCAGGTCTCTATTGGGAGAAGGAAAGTTTCAAAAAAGGAGAGTTCCCTGGCTGAAGGAACTATTCTAAGATTTTATTTCTTTCTGCCTGAAGTATTTTTTTAAGAATTTTTTATTTTATTTATTATTTTTTCTTGTTTCAGAACCTTTGTTTGTTTATTCGCTCATTTTTATGGCCTGCTCAGCCCGCCTCGAGGGCAGGGCTGGCGCAGCATGTGGTGCCGGGGATCGAACCGCAGTCCCTGAAGCTGCCCAAAAGCTTCCCCAAGCAGGCACTTTAGACCACTGAGCCATCCCACCGGGCCCTCTGCCTGAAGTATTAATGGAGACCCTACTGTGTGCCAGAAAATCTATAAGCACCACAGAAACAACAGAGGACAGAAGAAATAAAACTCTGCCCACTGGGAGCTGATCACCTACAATATTCCTGCACTGTCTTCTGGACCATTTCTCCCATGCCCAGAGGTACAGAAGTACAGGGCAGATCTCGTCAGATCCACCCATGGCCCCCTAAGACTTCCCAGGACATAGAAAACTCTCCCTTATAAAGGTAGGCTGCCTTGACAGAGGGTGAATTTCCCCCAGAGCCAAACTCAGGCTGGGAGCAGAGGCCTCACATCTGGAGTAAAATTTATTTAGATGTCAATGCCATTACTACAATGGCTCCAGACAAAGCCCAATCACAACTGAGGACAGAATTTTAAATCACAACTTCCCAGAGTCCCATTAGGTAATTGATGCTGATCACATTGCTTAATGGGGACCCATAAAATGCTTGCTATTTATATTGCAATGGGCAGGGAAAAGGCTCAACTAACCAGATAATTGACAGATGATATGAAGGACCAGAATTAAGGGCTAGAGAAAGGCAGGGAGATCTAGTAAAGTTTGCTCCTGTCTGGGTTTTAACTTTTATTGGTGATGATTGTTTGACCAAATCCAGGCGAGACTGCCCTGGTCTTCACAAAGCCCAGAGCTGCTCTTCCCAGGAGCAGGGGACTGAGATAAGAATTGTCATTTAATAGGATTTTCTACAGCTGGCTAAATCGTTTGCTAAATGAGCAATTTCAATCATCCTTTCTCCCTGTACTAGCAGGGAGTTAAGCTCACTTCTTCAGCCTAAACTCCTACCTCCCATAGCCTTATTCCTCTCTTCCTCGCCAGCTTTTAGCCACAAAGATGATCTGGTTGAGGTACAGAAGGAACAAATTAGAGCAAAACACTTTGGGCCCAGCAGAATTCACCAAATAGTAAAGACATTTTAAAAAAAAAGTCACAGCCCCAGTGCCGCCCTGCACACCTCAGTACCTAGGAGACCCAGATACATATACCCTCCCCTAGAACAGAGGCTGGCTTTCCTGACACTCACCACAAAATGACTGTAACACTTGCCACCACAAAGAGGATGGGAACAAAATCATTTCTTTTATTGTTGAAACCTGGGGCTTTTCAGCAAAGTTTTCAACTCACAAATCAAGGCATCCCTGTAACCACCAAGTATTTAGAAGAGATATTAATGAAGAAAGGGGAATATTTGGGGAGGAAAAGAGCTAAACAATCTACTCACATATAGCCTGGCACAAGGGTTAACAGGACATGTATCTCATGAGGAAAAGTTCAGTTTTCTAGGACCTCCCTACACCTGAATTTACTTTTGTTTGCTCAATGTGGGTGGCTATTCCTCATCTTCCTCCTAAAACCCATTAATTTGGATACTTTAAGCAGGTGAATTATATGCTATGTGTTATGGTTTAGATCTACAGTGCCCCCCCCCCAGAAAGCTCATTTTATTAAGGGCTTAGTCCCCAGTACAGCAATATGCAGAGGTAGAACTTTTGGGAGGTGATGGGATCATGATAGTGCTAACTTCTTCAATAGACCAATCGGTCAATGAGTTCATAGCTGAATGGATATTATGAGGTGAGGCTTAGTTGAAGGAAATCGTTCACTGGGGAGGGACCTTAGAGACTATAGCTCATCCCCAGCCTGTTCATCTCTGATTCTTTCTCTGCTTCCCACTTGCCATGAGCTTTCTTCTTTTATGCCCCCTCTATCACGATCTTTTGCCTCATGACAGCTCAAAACAATGGAGCCAAGAGGCCATGGACTGAAACCTATAAAACCATGAAATGAAATAGATCTTTCTTCTTTTAAGTTGACCATCCCAGATATTTTGTCATCACAATGAAAAGGTAACAGTATATAGATTATACCTCAATAAAGCAGTAGGCAACCCACAAATTCACAATGAATTATCTGTGAAAGTGTTACAACTAAGAGATCTAATTGCTGCATTTAAATATAATAATAGGGGATCACTGGCTCGGCCCCCCTCCTGTCCTTCTCAGACAGGAACTTTCTTTTCCCCAATACATATATTGTGCTCATAATAAATAAATAAATAATAAAAGCTGAACAAGGGTTCCAATGCCTGTAGTCCTAGCTACTCAAGAAGCTGAGAAAGGAGAAACAAGAGTTCAGTCCCAGAAACATAGTACAACTGTTCATTGTCATATGACAATTTGATGTAAATAAGAACCACCAGCACTGGGCATGGTGGTACATTCCTATCATCCCAAGAACTCAGAAGGTTAAGGCAGGAGGACCACTATGAGTTTGAGCCCAGCCTGGGCTATTTGGTAAGCCTGAATTACATATGGAGTCCCCATCTCTAAAAGCAAAACATCATCATCATCATCATCACCATCATCATCATCAGCCGAGCAGATCAATAAACTCTGTATGTGTGTATGTGAATGCTTGACATGTAGGTCAGAAACTGAGGCAAGAAGACCTACTGCAAATGTGGACGACTACAACTAACAGGCTGTTTCCCTCTTTTAGAGGCGCTCTTGTCTTTGCCATTGCCTTTGGATGTTGCTGCTCAATTCCTCCAGCCTTCCTCCTGCACTCTTCAGCCGTCTGACGCAGACCTTCATTGATCACTCTGCAGAAGCTTGCAGGCCTTTGCCCTTCAAGATCCTCCTGGATCTTCCAGTTCTGCAGTGCACAGATGGCCCTTGGTACTCCTGCACTTCTGATTCTGCAAGCCCACCGAATACAACTCTACAGTTTGTACAACTCTACATATATTTTATATTGAATCTGTTCATTTAGAGGACCCTAATTAATATATATAGCAAGACCCGATCATTTTGTTGTTGTTGTTTTCTTTTGTTTTGTTTTGTCTTGAGACAGAGTCTTGCTATGCAGTTCAGGCTGGCCTTGAGCTCACTTTTATAGCTCAGGCTGGTCTCGAACTCACACTAATCCTCCTGCCTCAGCCTCCCAAGTGCTGTGATTACAGGTGTGCACCATCACACCCAGCTAAAACCCAATCTTCAATAATGTGAATAAAACTAGATTCCTGTGTGTGTGTGTGTGTGTGTGTGTGTGTGTGTGTGTGTTTAGTACAGGGCCTACAGGGTCTCACTAGGTAGATCAGACTCATAGTGACTCTCCTGTTTTCGGCCTTCCAAGTGCTGGAATCATAGGCACACACCACCACATTCAATCTCAATCACTGTCTCAGCACACCTCACAGGGTGGGCCAAAACAGCATGCCAGGGATCAAACCCCAGCTGCTGTACTCTGTCTAAGCAGGTGCTTTAATCTGCTGAACTATCTAGCCAGCCCTAGAATAAAGATTCTTAAAGCAAGAACAAAAGAGGACTTTACTATCAAATCTTAGTTCTGCCATCTGCTGACTCTGACCTTAGGTAAGTTATTTAACCTCACTGAACTCAGTTTTCTCATCTACAAAATGGGCATTGAAGGAAGAATAAATTAATGTATAAGGACACTTGGCACATAAAGGTGCTTAGTAAATAGAAACAACAGAGAAGTGTAACTATAGCAGTAACTGAAGGAGACAGGAAGAAAAACAGGCCATACACTTACATTTATGTCTTAATATTTGGCAAGGCTCTCAGGACATACAGAAGACCGTGAATGTAAGGACCTGAAAGATTGAGGAATTGCACATTCTCTGAAAAAGAACCCCCCCACACACACACAATGAACTAAGTGCCACAGTAGAGTCTTGGGCTTGTTGCTCAGTGGTAGAGGAAAAGGCTTTTAGAAGGAAGGAGACTTAAGAGTTGACCAGGTAGAAAAGAGAGAAGTGAACTGCTTTGTTTGTTTTGAGACAAGGTCTTAATGTTCAGGCTGATCTTGAACTCACGGAGATCCTCCTACCTCAGCCTCCTGAGTACCACAAGTGTAAGTCACTAGACCCAGCTAGGGGTGAACTGTTGTTCCTGCCCCTACTGCAGGTGCCCAGAAGCGTAAGAGGACCCTGCCTGGAGCAAACTGGGCAGGTACAGACAGGCAGAAGTCACAAGAACAGCTGTGGGCTTATTTTTTGTAGCATGGTGAGCACTGAGTGGCACAAGCAGGGACCTGCTCCCTAGAGTGCAGAGGTGAGTGGGGCCTTAGGACTTTCTCCTCACTCCCCTCAGGCCTGGCTGTTCCTGGGCCCTAAGCTCTGGATCTCCTTCTCCCTCCCACCAGTCCTCTTTTGGGGAACAGAACCTGATGCTCTGTGGGAAGAACATGACGCCTCCGTCATTCCTCCCTCTAATGACTCATTCCAAAGACTGGGGGTGGCAGGAAGTACTAGGGCCCCAGAGCTGCAGCCCCATCCAGATTCTGGCAGTTCAGAGACATCCTATACTCTTTCCTCCACCCTCCACCCCCGCCGCCTCCTTCTCCTCAAGCTCCAACTCTTGACATTTCCATGTAAGAGACACCCACTTCCTCCAGAACTCTTCTTGCCATTCTATAGCCTCCTCAGGTCCCTCAGCTCCAGCCCACAGGGACTGCTGAATGGAAATAGCCCCATCCCAAAAGACACAGGCATAACCCAGGCCTATAAGCCATTCCCCAGGGAATGTGACCAGGCAAGTGCTATCTCCCCCAGACAAGGCTCATGATCTGGAAAGCTCTCCAATTGATGCCTAAAACAACAACAACAAAAAAAAAAAAAAAAAAAATGTTTTATGCTAACCTTTTCACAGGCTCTTTGTCATTTCTTCCTTACAAACCTAGATATTTTGCAAGTGAAAAATATCTAGAGCAGAGCTGGTGCTGAAATCCAGAACTGTCCTCCTGAGCTGTTCGCTGTCAGGCTTTCCTGCCTGTGTCGGGAACTCAGGCCAATGTGGGTCCCTGTGAGCCTAACCTTGGAATAATTAAGGGCAGCACATGCAATCAACAGGCCCTCAGTATGGTGCCCAGGGAGCTATCAACTTCAACCCTAGCCTACCTACTAGTTCCCCACTGCTCTTGGGTATCTGCCCCACTCTCCACCCCAGTAGGCTGGGAATTGGCAGAGTGCTACTCCAAGAGTTCTTGTTCCCCTCAACAACTTATCTTCCTATTAAACTTCCAGCAGAAGCCAGACACACAGCTATAATTTTAGCATCATAGGAAGCTGAGGCAAGAGGATCGAGAGTTCAAGTGCAGTCTAGGCAAGTTAGAAAGACAAAAACCGTCTCAAAATAATGATAGTAATAATAATAATAATAACAAAGAGAGGGACATAGCTCAGTGTGAATACCCTCAATATCAATACTCAGCACTGCAAAAAAAATAAATAAATGAAAATAAAGTTCTAATGCAAACAAACATCAATGTGACTGTGGGAGTCCAAGGCTTTTTTCTTTTTTTTTTTTTTTTTTTGCAGAACTGGGGATCAAACTCAGGGCCTCACACTTGCCAGGCAGGCACTTGTGCCTCTAAGCTATCTGACCGGCCCCTTCAAAGACTAACTAGGAAAAAAAAAAAGGCATTACTTATGAGGGTAGGCAGCCAAGAGAGAGCTATACATACCAAAGTGTGGGATTAGCTCAGGTTTGAAGACAGCTGATATCTGTCAAATCAAAGAGGTACAGAGATGGCCCACAGAACAATAGGAATAATAATACTCTTACATTAGATAGCACTTTATAATTTCTCAAGCACTGCACAAACATTTGATCCTCCAGATGACTTTCTGAGACCCAAGAAGGCAGAAAGCATTTTTTTTTTTTTTGTCTTATTGAGACAGGGTCTCGCTATGCAGTTGAGGCTGGCCTTGAGCTCACTTTTGTAGCCCAGGCTGGTCTCGAACTTGCATCGATCCTCCTGCCTCAGCCTCCCAAGTGCTGGGATTACAGGCGTGCGCCACCACGCCCGGCAGAAAGCATTTTTTTATAAACTGTCATAACCTGTCTAGTTGTCCCTTAAAAGGGGCGGGAGGTGGGGCAGGAAAGGCAGGGAGTGAGTTAACCAAACCCCAGAGCCAGTGAGTCATTGATAGCTTTATGGTAACTGTAGACTCAGACTCCTTAGACATCATATTTCCACTGGATTACCACATTTACATAACAGTGCAGGGTAAGAACCCCTGATAAATCTTCCCTGCATGGGGATGAATACAGTGGAAATGTACTTTTGTTGACAGCAATTTGTTTTACTACATTACTGCCCTGCAATCTAGGGAGGAAAGAGCAAGGCTATGCTTCATGAAGAGAGGGAGGAAATGGGGAGAAGAGGAGAAATAAAGATCAGAGAGCTGGAAAGAGAAGAATGAATAAAGGGAAGAAATGGAGAAAGTGAAGACTTTAGCAAGGCAGGCAAAGGAAGGGGTGGAAAGGAAGAAGGAAGCTGTCTCCACAGCCAGCACCGGGTTAGTTGTGGAAGCAATGGGTGGATCTGCAAAGCATGACTGGCTACTGGGGAATAAGAAAGATTCAGGATCCATGCCAGGCTCTTACCTTAGTCCTTGGTTTGGAGTTATTGAGAGAATGAGGAGGGTCACAGGGACCAGGACTCCTTTTAAGGCCACTTTTGAGGTAGTATCAAAGGCATCTGAGGAATCATGCTATCATATCCCATAAGTGTTCTCCAGAGAAAAAGTAGGTTCTATAGACATTGGGATTTGAGCCCTAAGAATTCCCAGGTCTGAAATCCTTCAGATGCAGGGGCTTGGGCCCTATCACTGATCTAACTGGATTGTTTCAAGCCTCACACCCTCCATCTTGATTTCTCTGTTGATGAAATGGAAATCTATTCATTCACGCACCAAATATTTATAGACTATATGTCAGACACTAAACTGTGAGCTTCTCCATACAACAGAAAATAATAGGCATTTGAAGACTGAAAAATCCAATGAAGACTGCAAACTTGCCCCAAAGAAACAGGCCCTGTGGACACTAAGATACCAATAATGAGAGCTTGCTCAGCAGCCACTGGGGAAAGTCCCGAAACTGTGTCTGTGAAACACACTGGCACCCTCCCTGAGGCAGCCTCCCTGATAGATCCTACCCTGTTACTTGGTTTTACTCTCCTCATTGAGAGTACTACTGCCTGAAATGAGTTTATTAGGTTAAGAATTTCTGATGCATATGACTTTTAGTAAATACTAGTTGAGGGAAGGAAGAGATGAACAGTGATGGCCACCCTGCCTCCACTCAGTGACACAGTGAGGCTGAACTGAAGGCAGCTTGCACGGGTCCTGTACCAACCACAGAAACAAGATCGTATTGGAAGCCGTGTATTTAGAGGGAAAAAGGCATCATTCTCTTTCCATACTTCAGGTCTTTGATTTTTAAATTTCTCTCTGCATATTCTTTTCCCCTGATTAATTCTGTATCCTCTGATTGTACCCTCCTCAGTTTTCCTGTCTTTCTCTCAGGCTTTTGTCCTCTCTGCTTTCCTGCTTGCTTTCCTTTTGCACTGTCGGGAGCTCTTACCCAAAAAACTAACAATTTCTGAGGTGAAGAAGTTCTATCTTGCCAGGCGTGGAGGTGCACACCTGTAATTCCAGCACTTGGGAGGCTGAGGAGGGAGAACCAGTGCAAGTTTGAGACCAGCCTGGGCCACAAAAGTGTGGTCAAAGCCAGCCTGAACTGCACAGCAAGACTCTGTCTCAAAAACACACACACACACACA
>PVJA010043794.1:0-16572 GCA_004027025.1 Myocastor coypus | reverse complement strand
TTTTTTTTTTTTTTTTTTTTTTTTTTTTTTTTGGCTAGCTCAGGCTGCCTTAAGGGCAGATCTCACACTCCGTGTGTGGGGGCGTGTAGAACCACAGTCCCGGGCATATGAGTTTGCCGAATGATGTGCTTTAATTCACTGAGCTACCGGCAAGCCTCCCCCACCACCCCTGCCTGCATTTCTAGGCAGCCCCCTTCAGATTTTATTTTTATTTTATTTTTTTATTTTTATTTATTTATTTATTTATTTTTTTGTCTTTTTGAGACAGGGTCTCGCTATGCAGTTGAAGTTGACCTTGAGCTCACTTTTGTAGCCCAGGCTGGTCTCGAACTCGCACTGATCCTCCTGCCTCAGCCTCCCGAGTGCTGGGATTACAGGCGTGAGCCACCACGCCCGGCTTATTTTATTTTTTTTAAGTTTTGTTTGTTTGTTTATTTATTTTTATGGCTGGCTCAGCCTGCCCTGAGGGCAGGGCTGGCGCAGCATGTGGTGTCAGGTATGGAACTGCGGTCCCTGCAGCCGCCCAAGCGTTTTAGACCACTGAGCCATCCTGCCGAGCCCCCCCCCTTCAGATTTTAAACCCAAGGCTGCAGCATCCAGTCTTGGCTGGCAGGGCGCGGCAGCTGTTCTCTGCAGGTTTCTAACTTCCCAGCCCTCGCCACTGGGCGAGCGCAAGCCAGCTTCTTGAGATGAGCTCTCCTCCGTGTCTGCCTGTGTCCTGTTGGTTTCGTTTCTCTACAGAACCCTGTTTTATCGTCTCCTGGTGGGAGTAATACTGAAACCAGCCAGGAGCCTCTTCTTCCTCTGAATGTGCCTCTCCCCAGTTCTAATATTACTTTACTTCCTATCGATTGTGTCATTTGAAATGAATACTATTGTTAATTACTATTATTCTGCAATGCTGGGGATTCATGTACACTAGGAAAGCCCTGTAACGCAGAGCTGCCCCCACAGCCTGGAATTAATACTGTCCTACAGCTTTTGCCAACAGCATTTGCATGCTCTTTCTTTTCATTGTTTTACTTTCACCTTCCTGTACCACTTACATAAGAGGCGTTAGTTTTAATCTATTATTTAAATTTTCATCCATTATCAGTTCATGTGTAATGTCATGAATGATTCATTCAGGTTTATAGTCATTATCTGCTGGGCATGGTGCCACATGCCTGAGATTCCAGCACTTGGGAGGCTGAGGCAGGAGCACTTGGAGTTCAAGGCCAGCTTAAACTAGATATCTGGCTAAGGCAGGATTTTTTTTTTTTTTTCTTTTTCTTTTTCTTTTTGAGATAGGGTCTCGCTATGCAGTTCAAGCTGACCTTGAACTCACTTTTGTAGCCCAGACTGGTCTTGAACTCACAATAATCCTCCTGCCTCAGCCTTCCAAGTGCTGGGATTACAGGCATGCGCCACACGCCCGGTTTAAGGCAGGATATTTGTTATGGTTTATATCCAAATGTTCCCCCCCACGCCTTATGTGCTCCTGGGATGCTTTATTTATTTATTTGTTTGTTTATTTATTTATTTGGTACAGGGTCTCACAGGCAGCATGGACTCACAGTGGTCCTCCTGTCTCAGCCTCCCCAGTGCTGGGATTACAGGCATGCGCCACCGCACCCAGATTCAGTGGCTGCCAGGGGCTGATAAGACTTGTGGTCATAATGTGGCCAGGGAGATAGCTTATTGGTTTAAGCATCTGCCTGGTTAGCACAAGGACTCAGGATATTTTATTTTAAATCTTATATAATTTTCTTTCTTTCTTTTTTTTTTAAGAACTTTTAATTTTATTTATTTTTTTCTTGTTTCAGAACCTTTGTTTATTCACTCATTTTTATGGCCGGCTCAGCCCGCCCCGATGGCAGGGCTGGCGCAGCACGTGGTACCAGGGATCAAACCGCAGTCCCTGAAGCTGCCCAAGCTTCCCCAAGCAGGCGCTTTAGACCACTGAGCCATCCCGCCGGGCCCCTAAATCTTATGTCATTTTCTATAGCACTACAAATCGTTTGTTTGTTTGTTTTGAGACAGGATCAGGCTATGTATTTCAGGTTGCCATTGAACTCACTATGTAGGCCCAAGTTGGCCTCCTGCTTCAGCCTCCCAAGTGCTGAAATTACAGGCGTGCACCACCACACCCAGCTGAGAAAGGCTTATTGGTAACTAAGGTCTGGAAGCTAGGAGTCCTCATGGCCAATGGGACACCATGACTCCAGTTTCTGTCCATGCAGAGCCAGAAAAGACATTTAAAAACAGACCAAATCTCCATCCCATTATCTCCAGTTTAAACCTGCCTCCTTCCCTATATCTTGTCTCATATATTTTTTTCTCCCACGGTAACAGAAGTTTCCAGCAAGTTCAATGTACTTACTTTTTTTTTTTTTTTTCTCTGTACTGTAATATGCAATACTTTGGAAACTGCTCCAATAGCAGTAGACGGGGTTGGCAACTCTGCCCTGGTGTGTGGATGAGAGCAGTCATCCCAGGGTCCCCACAGCAAGGCGTCACTTTTACCAATCTCAAACCATCCAGGACATGGGGGCAGATGGCATCTGCCAGGGCTCTCACTGCCTCCCTCCCTGAGCTTCAAAGCAATGCTGATGGCCCCCACCTGTAATCCTAGCACTTGGGAGGCTGAGGCAGGAGAACTGATGTGAGTTCCAGACTAGCCTGGGCTACAAAAGTAAGCTCAAGGAGAGCCTGAACTGCATAATGAGAGCCTGTCTCTCCCTCCCTCCCTCCCTCCCTCCTTTTCTCTCTCTCTCTCTCTTTCTTTTGGTGTGACTGGGGCTTTCTCACGACTTTACACTTGCCAGGCAAGCACTTGTGCCATGGAGCTATCTCCCTGGCCCTGCCTATCTCAAAAAGACCAAAAAAAAAAAAAAAAAAAAAAAAATGCTGGGGCTGGCAAGATAGGTCAGTGGTCTAAAGCACACCTGCTTAGGCAACTACAAGGACTGAGGTTCTATCCCCTGACACCACATGCTGCACCAACTCCACTCCCAGGGCAGGCTGAGCCGGCCATAACATAACATAAATAAATAAAATTTAAAAAGCAATGCTGAAAAAGCCATTAGCTTCTGGGCATGGTGGCCCACATCTGTAATGCCAGCACTTGTGGGCAGAGGCAAGAGGATCACCAGGATTTCAAACCTAGCCTGGGATACACAGTAAGACCCTGTCTCACACACACACACCAATAACACCCACACCCACTCACACACACACACACACACACACATGCACACACACACACTTTTAGCTAAGACCAGCACAGCATGCCAGGAGCCAAGGGAAGAATCTGATTTTTTTTTCCAGTAGCACAGATTTAAAAAAAAAAAAAAACAACTAATTTATCTCCCTATAAACTGTTAGACCTAGAGTGTGGGAAAGATCAGATTTATTCCATTCACACACAGGCAGGCTGACATTGGGTTATGGCAGCAGCTATCTGCAGGGGAGTCTAAGTACATATAGGATTTAGGGGCGGGGGTTGTGGTCTTGCAGACTCTGGAGGGAATGTTTGAAGCCAAAGCTGCAGGCCAGCAAGATAGCTCAGTGGACTAAGCGCTGGCTTAGGCAAGCACAGGGACTGGGGTTTGATTCCCAGCACCACATGCTGTGCTGGCCCTGCCCTCAGGCATGCTGAGTAGGCCACCAAGACTAGATGTGGTGGTGCATGCCTGTAAGCCCAGCACTGGGGTGGCTGAAAACAGGAGGTTCACTATAAGTCTGAGGTGTATAGTTAGACCCTGTATTAAATACATTAAAAATTGTTATTATTATTATTATTACTGTTGTTGTTGTTGAGGCAGGGTCTCCCTATACAGTGTGAGTTGGCCCTGTGCTCACTTCTGTAGCCCCCAGGCTGGTCTTGAACTCACAGTGATCCCTCTCAACCTCCCGAGTCCTGAGATTACAAGTGTGTGCCACCATGCCCAGTTCTGGGGCCTGCATGGCATGCCTACGGTTCCCAGGGCTAGCTGAGCATGCAGGGCTGGGGAATGGACTCAGGACCTGTGCTTAGCAGGCAGGTGCTCATGCCTTTGAGCTATCTCTGCAGCCCCATATTCCCCATATTCTTTTTTTTTTTTTTTTTTTTTTTTTTAGTACAGGTTCTACAGCGTCTACAGAGTCTCATTGTGTACACCAGACTCCGTGATCCACCTGTGTTCTGCCTCCCAAGTGCTGGGATTACAGGCATGTGCCACCATGCCCAGCCTCAGTTGCCATCTTAGTGTACCCCACCCCTGGGGCTGGCACAGCACACTGGGCATTGAACCCCAGACCCTGCATCTGCCTAAACAGGTGCTTTAATCCGCTGAGCTATTTGGCTGGCCCTTTCTTTTGGTTTTTTGAGACAAGGTCTTGCCAGCCTGGCCTTACAATTATAGCAAGTTCCCTGCCTCAGCCTCCTGAATGCTGGGATTACAAGTATGGGCGGGCCACCAGGCCAGGCTGACCCTTCATTCTGGCTTCCTTAAGTCAGCCTGTTGTCAGTAGCAGGGAACCTTTTGTGTCAAATGGGCAGTCCAGGCCTCCCTCAGGCCAGGCCTGATGGTAAACAGCAGTCATTCTGCAAGGCTGTCTGCTTCTTTTACCAGCCATGCCGGTGCCTGGAGCAGGCTGTAAACACCCAACCTGCCCTCACTCTTCTGTGCCCTTTCCAAGCTCAGCCCTCCTGGCAGTTTGTACAGCCCGAGTGGGAAGGGCTGGCCCCTGAGAGCACCACACACCTATGGTCCCATCCACTCCCCTGGAGCCCTGCCAGGCAGCACACGAGGGAGGCTCTGGGGACATCTGGATACAAACCACAGCAAATAGCCTTCCTTAGAGCATCTCCAGGACCAGGGAGATCAGCCCCAAACAGGGGCCAGGGGGCACACTCCTAACTCCAGTTATAACCACATTTGTTGCATTTCCAAGATCTCACCATGGCCCAGGGCCCCAGAACACAGACCTGCATACGTCAACCCCCAGGGACTAAGATGACCGGAGCTGGGCCTGATTCTGGCAGATGGCCCTGCCACACCAAGGACCCATCCCTGACTGCGGGGAGTTCGTGACGTTCTTCCCCCAGCCCTGAGGGTGTCTGAAGCTCCTCCCCACTGCTCTTCCACCAACCCTGGACTTGCAATCCTTTTTACTTTTTGGTTTTTGGAAATAGAGTCTTGCTGGGTAGCCCATACTGGCCTCAAACTCGAGGCAAGTCTCCTGCCTCAGCCCCCTGAGCACTGGTATATAGACATGCACCACCAGGCCCTTATTTTTTATTTTGATTAAGGTGCTAAATTACTTAGGCCAGGCTTGGCTTTGTGAGCCTCCTGCCTCAGCCTTCCAGGGCCTTGGGATTATAGGATTGCACCACCTTGCCTAGTTCTGAGTTTGCATTTTTATTTTATTTTATTTATTTATTTATTTATTTATTTATTTATTTATTTATTTATTTGTCTTTTTGAGACTGGGTCTTGTTGTACAGTTCAGGCTGGCCTTGAGCTCAGTTTTGTAGCCCAGGCTGGTCTCAAACTCGCGCCGATCTTCCTGCCTCAGCCTCCCAAGTGCTGGGATTACAGGCATGTGCCACCATGCCCAGTTAAGTTTGCATTTTATTCTCTGAGCCTGGAGGAGCTCATCGACAAAGGAAGAACTGAACCTGTTATGGGTTCTCAAGCAGAAGCCAGACCAGAGTCCAAATTGGAATTTAAATTGAGCCTTTAAGGGGCCTGGGGAGATAGCTCCATGGCACAAGTGCCTGCCTGGCTATTGCAAGGTCTTGCGTTTGAACCCCAGTCCCGCAAAAGAAAAAAAAGAGGAACAGCAGCTTCAACTTTGGGCCAGAGAGATAGTTCAGTGGAATAAGTACTTGCCTGTCAAGCACAAGGTCCTGAGTTCAATTCCTGGTACTGCAAAATAAATAAATAAATAAAATTAAAAATAAATAAATTGAGCCTTTAATGGGCCTGAGGAGATAGCTCCATGGTGCAAGTGCCTGCCTGGCAAGTGCAAGGCATGAGTTCGAACCTCAGTCCCGCAAATGAATAAATAAATAAATTGAACCTTTAATACTAAGCTCAGGGCCTCCCTGACTTCAGCTCACACAGGAGAGAAGACAGAGAAGGGTGCTGAGTGACAGAGAACAGGGTTTTCATACAGAAACTACCTTGCACTTAGCATGTATTGATTTTTACAATTAATCATTTGTAACCTGTCAATGCATACAGGCATAACTTACAAATTAACTAGACAATAGATGGAGCACAACAGCTAAATGAACTTCCTCTGATCTTTTAGCAAAATGAAATCATTACTACATTGTTATATGGTTCAACAGGTAGTCAGGCCTAAGCTTACTTATCACTTACTATATACAAGGGCTGATGGTTTTAGGCACATATACAGCAACAGGAATCTCTTTGACTTAGGTTAGTACAATCCAGTGCATTCTTTGTGTGTGTGTGTGTGTGTGTCTTTTTGAGACAGGGTCTCACCATGCAATTCAGACTGGCCTTGAGCTCACTTTTGTAGCCCAGGCTGGTCTCGAACTCACACTGATCCTCTTTCCTCAGCCTCCCAAATGCTGGGATTACAGGCACGCGCCACCACGCCCGGCTCCAACACATTCTGAGGTTATCAGCCTTTGATCCACACAAATACTGAGTCCTATTGCCAAGAGCAATAAAAAGAACTCATCGATCTCAGGGGGAATTTCCCGGACATGTGAGCTTAAGGTTGCAATTTTTAAACTACTGAGTAATCTTGAATTCCCTGTAACTAACTCACAAAGAAATTACCTTAGCAAGTCTGAAATCTAAGTAACCCGTTACCAGCCCAGGGCCTCCAACACTGGGGTGCCAGGGGGTTGGGAGAAAAACCCAAGAGGGGAGAAGTACAGAGGAGGCTTCCGAGGGGGAGGGCATTTGAGAGGGCTGGGTGCTGCCCAGCCGGTAAAGAGATGAAGTCTTTGTCTCTCAAGGCAATTCAGGGTCCCTCCCTCCCTCCCAGCCCCAGTTTGTCATTTGACTTTGTGGATGGTGCTTTATTCTTTTTTAAAAATGTGTAATGAGGTCTAAATGTAGCAATCTTGTTCCTTTTAAGCTTCTGGCTTCCTGCCCTTGTCCCATTCCGGGAATGTGTATTTCATGTGGCAGTCATGTGTAGCCACACTGGGGCCTGGAGCAGGGTACTCACTCAGGAGCTGGGGAGGATTGGGGTCCTCCTACCATAGTGAGGCCAGGAGGAATGGAGCAGAGGGAAAACACTGGGGCCTGAGTTTCCATGGGGTGGGGCAGGTCTGTTTCCTCTTCGGGTCTTGATTTCTTCATTGTTGACTGGGTTTGAATAAAGTCCCTGCCTGAGATAGAAAAGTACAGGCCATTGCAGTCTTAAGGCCCCAGGGGAGTGGGATCCCCGAGTGGGGTCTGAGGAACAGCCCAGGCCCAGTCTACCAAGAAAGCAAGCTGGTGCTCCTGGGAGTCCTGAAGGAACCGAGACAGCAGAAGTTATTTGCAAACCCAGAAGTGCCTGGTAAATGACAAAGGACAGTAAACGTGACATCACACTTTACGGCCTTCTAGAAGGTACTGCTCCAGCAACTTGACTTGGGCGGGTAACCCAGTGTGTTTTCTGAGCTAACCCAAGGTTCTGGGGCAGCTGATGGGCCATGGATCTGTCTCTGTTCCCGACTGAACACCAGCTGAACAAGCCCCAGTGGTCAGGATGGGGGACAGGAGCCAGCCACTGACTGTGCCGTGTCCCCTAGAGCCATCCTCCAGCAGCAGGGCTCGCCCGTGGATGCCACCATCGCAGCCCTGGTCTGCACTGGAGTTGTCAACCCTCAGAGCATGGGTCTGGGTGGAGGGGTCATCTTCACCATCTACAATGCTACAACAGGTGGGCCTCCATGCTGACACCCTCCCTACACCCCCGTGCACTCAGGGAAGACAGATTTGTCTACAACCACCAAGAGCCCCTTCCTGAGCCCCTCCCCACCCCCTCCCTGGCCTCTCAGGCCTCCCTGCCCTGCTATGCACAACTCTAGGGGGTACATCCTGTCTAAATCGTTACCAGAGAGAGGGAAACTGAGGCAGAGAAAGGCTGGGGCCATCTGAGCGCACCACGGCTCCTCACTCACTCTACTCCAACTCCAGGGAAGGTAGAGGTCATCAACGCCCGAGAGACTGTTCCGGCCAGCTCTGACCAGCGCCTGCTGGACCGGTGCGAACGTGCCCTACCACTAGGCATAGGTGAGGCCTGGTTGGAGGTGCCCCTGTACCCTACGGGCCCCCTAGAGCTGACCAGAACACCCCTGGAGAAGACAGTGTGCCTCACAGAGAAACTGGGACTCCTTGTCTAGGGGACAGAGCTAGTGTGTAGGGAGCCTGTAATCTTCAGGGATGGGGTACCCTCCTTGGGGCAGGGCTGTCTGAGTAGGAAAGGGTGATCCAAGGAGCGGGCCAGGCTGCCTAAGCTCCACAGGGCTTGATGAAGACAGGGGGACAGGAAAGGGCCTCCGGGCACTGTGTGCCGGCCCCGGGCCTGAGCTATGCACTACGTAGGGAAGGCAGTGCGGAGCTGCAGAGGTGCACACGTGCTCGGACGGTGGCGCAGTCAGGAGTGGGTCCAGAGGCCCACTCTGGCTGCCAGGGCAGGGGCACCAACTCTGAGAGAAGAGCTGAAGCCCAGGCAGGCCTGGGATTCTCAGGGCTGAAGACAAGTGCGTGCCGTGCAGGGGCCCAGTGGATCGGGGTGCCTGGGGAGCTCCGCGGCTATGCTGAGGCCCACCGCCGCCATGGCCGCCTTCCCTGGGCACGGCTGTTCCAGCCCACCATCGCCCTGCTCCGAGGCGACTTCCGCATGCCCTCCATCCTCAGCCGGTTCCTCAGCAGCAAGTTCCTGCAGCCTTTCTTGTACAACTCAACCCTGAGGTGAGATCACAAGGTGGCCTCTGGGTCACGGCCACACCCCAGCTGAGCTCAGCCACATGCCTTGCTCTGGCTTAGTCCCTCTTGAGCCAGAGGGTTGGCCTTCAGGGGACCCAAGAGGCCTGAGGCCTAGGAGGGCTCTCTCTATCTCAGGTCAGAACTTGACCTAAGCGATGGGGATGCGAGGGGTGAACTTGGGCTCTGCCACTTCCCTCAGGCCTGGCTTCCTTCTCACTGTCTCCAGGGTAAGAGGAAGGCTTTGGCTACCACATTGCCTGCCCTGCTAGGCCACTGACAGGGGCCCCATGGATGTGGGGAAGACAGGCCTTGGGTAGATGGGGTCCCACAGGGAAAAGTACTCTCTTTGGTGTGGGCCATGAGTGAGGTAGGTGGAATTAGCCCCGACGCTTCTGGAGAACAGGTCACCCTGTTACTCAGCCAGCACCTCAGGACGCCAGGTCAGGACTCCCCACGTAGGATCCTGCGGATCTCGCTTGAGCCCCGTCAGCAGTGTGGCACCCTCTGGTCCCTGGGCCAGCTCTGAGTGTGCTCTCCATACCCCTCAGGCAGCTTTTCTTCAAGGGGACTGAACCCTTGAGGTCTCAGGACCCATTCCCACAGTCTGTGCTGGCCACCACCCTGGAGACCGTGGCCGCTGAGGGCGCGAAGGCCTTCTACACTGGGAGGCTGGGCCAGATGCTGGTGGAGGACGTTGCCAAGGAAGGTCAGCCATGTTGGCATTTCAGTGCCTGGTCCCAGCTGGAGCGAGGCCAGGCCCTGGCAAGGCTGAGAAGTGCAGGGTGGTGGGTCGAAAGTGGGCCTTCCGCCACGTTCTGTCACTAGGGCTCCCACTGCCAGTCATGGCGTGTCTGTGGGAGGGTATCGCAGCCTGCCGTGGCAGGCCGGGACAGCTGGGCTGCCTGCACCCCCAGTCCTCTCTTCCACTCCCTTCTGGCCTCTTCCTCTCCCTCACCTCATACGCCACACTCACCCTCACCTTCCAGGTCTGCACGGAGAGGGAATGGGGGATTCCCCCTGTGGTACATGTTTCCTATCTGTACACGGGGCCCTCCCTGTCTCACCCCAGGGAGCCAGCTGACCCTGCAGGACCTGGCTACCTTCCAGCCTGAGGTGGTGGAAGCCCTGGAGACGCCCCTGGGAAACTACACTCTGTACTCACCGCCACCACCTGCAGGGGGCGCCATTCTCGGCTTCATCCTTAACGTGCTGAGAGGTAAAATCTTCTGGGATCCCTTGCTCAGAGTCTCTCTCTGTTGTGAACCCGTGAATCTGAGCTCTCAGCCCAGCTACAGCTTTGGGCAGTGTATGAGCCAGCTTCTCACCATTACAATACAACACCTAAGACAGCATACTTCTAAAAAAAAGGAGGCTGAGTGTGGAGGCTGGCACTAAAGCTTTTTCCTAGCATGCATGAAGTCTTGGGCTTGATCCTCAGCATTGCTGAATAAATAAACAGGAAGAGAGCAAAAGGGAGGAAGAAAGGAAGAAGAAAGAAAGGAAAGGAAGAAGAAGAAGAAGAAGAAGAAGAAGAAGAAGAAGAAGAAGAAGAAGAAGAAGAAGAAGAAGAAAAGAAAGAGAGAAAGAAAGAGAGAAAAGAAGGAAAGAAAGAAGTAGATTGGATGTAGGGGCTCACACATACCTATAATCCCAGCACTCAGGAAGCTGAGACAGGAGGATTGCTGTAAATTTGAGGTCAGCCTGGATTATATAAGATGCTATGCTATTCAGACTGGCCTTGAGTTCCCTTTGTAGCTCAGGCTGGTCTCAAACTTGCAACGATCTTCCTGCCTCAGCCTCCCAAGTGCCAGAATTTCAGGCATGTGTCACCATGCCCAGCTTTGGCTCCATCTCTTAAAGGTTCTAAAACCTCCTATTCCCACCACCCTGGGTCTGAGCCTCCAGTCTCAGCGGACCACTGGGGCACACCAAACCATATGCCAACTGTGGCAGGCAGCCACCGCTGCCTCTTTCTGCTTAGTTGCCTGTTCCATAACCTGGACAAATAGATGCATGACGTCCAAGCCAGGGCTGTGGTCAGGGGCCAGGATGATGGGCTTTAAAGTTGGCCTGTTAGACTGGCCTGTCCTTGAGGTTTTGCTGAAGGGATGGACACCCCTCTCCTTAGTAGCTGAGCCAGTTACAGGGCACAGGAGCAGGTGGGCTCTGAGGGGGGTGAGCTGCCTGTCACAGGCCTGAGACACAACTGGCGAAGACACAGCTTGCAAGGGCAGGGCCTGGGAGTGTCCAGGTCTATGGATGCCAGAGCCAAGCTCTGCCAGCGTTCTGTAGGTGCTGTAACAAGCTGAGTGGGGTTTAGAACAGAGGGACTGTACACCCTCACACTCTGGAGGCGAGAAGCCCTGCATCAAGTCGTCCCCAGGGCCACATTTCCTCTGGGGACTTAAGGAGACCCTGTTCCCTTCCTTTTCCTGATTCTTATAGCTGCCAGTATCGCTTGGCTTTGTCTGCATCACTCCAGTATCTACCCCTGTGTCCATACTGTAGCCACAGGGGACACGTCCCAAGGGCTCCTGTGGATTGGATGCCTGAAATAGCAGATAGACCTGAACCTTATGGATACCATTTCTGTTTTTCTTTTCTTTTCCTTTCCTTTCCTATTTTTTTTTTTTTTTCTCCTCCAAAACTGGAGATTGAACTCAGGCCTTTGCACTTGCTAGGCAAATGCTTATTCTACTGAGCCATCTCCCCAGCTGGATGCCATTTCTTTTTTTTTTTTGTCTTTTTGAGACAGGGTCTCGTTATGCAGTTGAGGCTGGCCTTGAGCTCACTTTTGTAGCTCAGGCTGGTCTCGAACTCGCACCGATCCTCCTGCCTCAGCCTCCCCAGTGCTGGGATTACAGGCGTGCGCCACCACGCCCGGCTTTGGATGCCATTTCTTACCTGTGTAATTTGTAAATTAGATACAATAAGACACTGACAACAGTAACAAAGTACCTTTTCACCTAAAAATGACTTCAGTTTGACATATCCCAATTGCCAGCATCACTACTTTGTGTTAATTGTAACAAATGCCTGAAATAAATAAGCTTACAAAGAGAAAAGGTTCAGTTTGGCTTAGTTTCAAATGGATTAGTCCATGATTAGTGGGCGCATAGCTTTTGGGCCTGTAGCAAGGCAGCACATCATGCCAGGACTGTGTAGTAGATGAAGCCGCTCACCTCAGAGTGGCTGGAGAGGAAAAGAGAGAGGTGTGAGTCAAATTACACCTCTGTAAGAGAGACGAAGAGAGCAGCATCCCACAGTGCCCTTCAGTGGTACATCCCATTACTCAAAATCTCCTTCAAGGCCCACCTCCTAAAGGGCCCACAATCTCTGAATAGCACCACATGAAGGACCAAGTTACTAATGCATGGGCCTCTGGAGGCACATTCCAGATGTAACGAAGCACCACTACTATTCTTGTACTTTGGAGGCCATTCTTAAATTAAATAGGCGTTATTTGCACACAAATAACCCAGCAGTAACCATGGATCCACCAATGAAGATGGCTAGTCAGGGATGCATGGGTGGGTAAGGTATACAGCATGGATACAGTGGACAAAGGGCTGCTTCGCCTCTTGGAGTGATGGAGCAGAGCAGCACGGCATGAGATTGCATCGTGCTACTCAGAATGCTGTGTAAAATGTATGATTGTTTATTTCTAGAATTTCCCATTTAATATTTCCAGACTGTGGTGATATTAGGTAACAAGCTGTAGGAAACAAAACCACCAACAAATACTGCTGTATTGGCTTCTCCTCTCCTTCTCTGTGTCTGTCTTGTAAGGATACATGAGATCACATTCAGGTCTCACCTGCATAATCCAGGATAATCTCTTTCTCTCAAAAGCCTTTAGCATATTGTTTGTTTTTTTGTTTTTCATCATGGCTGGCTCAGCCTGCCCTGGGGGTGGGTGGGCCTGGGGCAGCATGTGGTGCTGGGGATCAAACTGCAGTCCCTGCAGCTGCTTAAGCATTCCTAAGCAGGTGCTTTAGACCGCTGAGCCATCTCACCAGCCCTAGTGTATTTTTTTTTCAAGTTTATTATTTTATTATGTACTAGAAGTAGAGGAGGTGAAGCACAAACAGAAGTATGCAACACCTAGACCAAATCTGGATTTTTGGAAAGAACCTGTCGGTTACTTAACAACACAAAAGCCTGGCAGAGGAGGGAGCAAGTCTCTTGGCACAGCTGGTAGCTGCTCCTGGGTTTTAGGATGACCACCACAGAGCTATTATGCTGTGGCAACGAGCTCAGGGTCGAGAATTCATAGCAAACACAGCTAAACTCAGTAATATGGCTGCGACCGTGAAGCCCTAGGCAGCATTCCGGGTGCGGATCATGAGCTGGGAGCGCTGGCTGTGGCCTCGATGGAAGCAGAGGAGGCCGGAGGTGAGGGCGGCCGCAGGGCCCAGGCAGCCTGTGGGTGCCACTGGGTTCTCACGAGTCTTGCAAAGGAATTTTTCTTTCAAGCCTTTGGGATGGGTATAGACAGTGGGTTTAAAACCTTCCGTGACTGGCGGTTGTGACGGTTCAAAAGATGCCTCCAAAGTCACAGGGCCAGCTGGGCGTGGTGGCTCACGCCTGTAATCCCAGCACTCGGGAGGCTGAGGCAGGAGGATCCGTGTGAGTTCGAGACCAGCCTGGGCTACAAAAGTGAGCTCAAGGCCAACCTGAACCGCATAGCGAGACCCTGTCTCAAAAAAGCCAAAAAAAAAAAAAAAAAAAAAAAGTCACAGGGCCAGGAGTAGCCACGCCCAATCTAACGCAGGACAAAACCTAGCCGCTAAGCTCCTCCTCCTGATGAGGTCATGAGAGGGGCGGGGACTTAGCGTATTTTAACATAGGATAAGATCCAGTCTCGTCCTATGTAAGTTAAATTCACAGATTCTGAGGATTAGCACATGGATGAGCATTTGAGGGGCCAATATTCAATCCCCTGTACCAAGTAGCCTACACCTGTGCCCTACCCTCTCCCCAGGGTTCAACTTTTCCGCAGAGTCGGTGGCCCAGCTTGAGGGGAAGGTGAACATGTACCACCATCTTGTGGAGACACTCAAGTTTGCTGGGGGACAGAGATGGCGGCTGTGGGACCCTCGCAGCCATCCAGAGTTTCAGGTGAAGTTGCCCGGGACTGATGGGATTCCTCTTTCTCTTCCCCAGGAGCTGTCTGGAAGAGAGGGGCAGGCCTGGTGGGGAGAGGGCAGAGCGGGGAGGATGGTAGGAAGGGTATGGTGGCCCAGGGGCCCAGAAGAGACCCCAAGTGGCAGCAAGATCTGAGCACGGCCTGGACTCAAGGAGGTCCTTGTGGCCCCCTGAGTTGAGAGGGTCCCTCTGTTCTGTGGACTCCACCTGACCCCCACACTGCCTGCTCACCCCAGAACGCCTCCCAGGAGCTGCTGGGGGAAGCCCTGGCTCAGCGCATCCGCCAGCAGATCAATGACCGTGGCGACCACCAGCGCAGCCACTACAACCTGACTGGGGCCTGGGGCCACAGGACAGGCACTTCCCACGTGTCTGTGCTGGGAGAGGACGGCAGCGCTGTGGCTGCCACCAGCACCATCAACACACCGTGCGTGGGCTGGGAGCGGGCCCTCCCCCTCGCTCCTGGACCTGAGCCCTCTCCACCCTCCACTTGGTTTATACCGCCTACCTGCCCCTGCTGTCCCCGTGGAGGTGGCTCTTTGCTTTGCTCTTCCCTTCCCCCACCTATCTGTCAACACCCCCCCCCCCGGGGGACAATTACACCTGGGACGTCTCTGAATGAGAAGAGGTTCCTGGGGTTCTTGTGCCAGGACCTGTTAGGGATAGACCTTACTCAGAAGGGTGTCCTGAGTTGGAGCACAAGAGGGGATCTGGGGGATCTGGCGCCCTGGTACCATAACATGGGATTCTGAGAGGCTGGCACTCTGCGGGGATGGGAGCCCAAGCTTAGGCCGGCTCCCCTGCATGCAGCTTTGGAGCGATGGTGTACTCACCTCGGACAGGCATCCTCCTCAATAATGAGCTCCTGGACTTATGCTGGGGCCGCCGCCAGTCAAGCTCCAGCGACAGGCCTCCACCAGGTGAGAGCGAGGCCTGCAGCCTCGATTCTAAGAGCACAAAGCGGGCGGTCGTGTGCTGGCCCCTGGATGGCTCGCCGGCTTCACTGAGCCCCTGTTTGCTGAGCAGTGACTGAAGCAGACAGGAAGGGTGTTGTTCTTGGAGGGCATGAATGACGCCTGCTGGGCCCCAGTTCTAGGCGAGCGGCCACCT
Source organism: Myocastor coypus (assembly GCA_004027025.1). Lineage (NCBI taxonomy): Eukaryota > Metazoa > Chordata > Mammalia > Rodentia > Myocastoridae > Myocastor > Myocastor coypus. Next base: position 1,384 of record PVJA010043794.1, on the reverse strand, counting down.
TCATCCATGGTTCCTTCCATCTTGGTCAACAAAGCCCAGGGCTCAACGCTGGTGATTGGCGGGGCTGGCGGGGAGCTCATCATCTCTGCTGTAGCCCAGGTGCGTCTGGGGGTTCCTGACTAAGGGGGCTCCTCTCTGGGAAGCCCCTCGGGGTGGATGAGGCCGGGTGCCTGGTGCCTCTCCCTGGCTCACTGCGTCCTCCCCCTCTCGCTAAGGCCATCGTGAACAAGCTGTGGCTCGGCTTCGACTTGGCAGCAGCCATTGCAGCCCCCATCCTGCACGTCAACAGCAAGGGTGCAGTGGAATATGAGGCCAGCTTCAGCCAGGTGAGGCAATGTCCGAGCCTCCCTGCCCCTTTCCGAGCTACTCAGAGGCCCTGTAGTGGCCCAGCTAGGAGCCCTTCACCTTTGGGACCACGAGGAGTTGGCTTCCAAGGCAGAGGGTGGGGTGTTGCCAACGCTTCTCCCAAGCTGAGGCCCTCATTTTCCTTGGTCCCTGGTCTGCTTAGGCCATTTCTTTGAAAAGCTAGTTCTGGCTGTGACGTCCTCTCAGACTCTCCCTTGTGGTCCGACTGGGGATTTACTTCCTTGTAACTCATATCTGGGAATTTATTTGTAGCAGAGGTTCTTTTTCCTGTGAGAGCCTTCAGAGTGCCTTTGTTGCAGCACACTGGGGGTTCTTGTAAACACTTCTTGATTCCTCCATCAAGACCTGAGGTGAATCCCAGACTCAAGTCTCTTGGGCCTTGCCTCCTGCCTCCCCAGCTTCCTCCAAGCTTCTCAGAGCTGCTGGTTGCTTTTTGTTAGAACTTGGTTGGGTCAGGGAGACAGCTAGGTGGCCTAAGCACCTGACTAGCATGCGGAAGGTCCAGAGTTCGAATTCCAGTATTGTAAAATAAAATAAAATAAATAAAAAATAACTCAGTTAAAGGATATTAGCTGTTGCTGGGCATGTAGCTCACAGGGAAATAGTGTTGGCAAGGCCCTGAATTTTTTTTTTTTTTTCTTTTGTCTTTTTGAGACAGGGTCTCCCTATGCAGTTCAGGCTGGCCTTGAGCTCACTTTTGTAACCCAGGCTGGTCTCCAACCCGCACCAATCTTCCTGCCTCAGCTTCCCAAGTGCTAGGATTACAGGTGTGCGCCACCACGCCCAGCAAGGCCCTGAATTCAATCCCTGGTCTGCTAATCCTGGCGACTAGCAGATGAACAGCTCTTTGAAGTTTGAACCTTGAACTTCAGGGTTCTCGAAGCTGCCTCTCTGGCCCACAGGACGCCTCTGAGGGGGAATCCCAGGGACCACAGACTGCAGGACTTAAGCCGAGTGGGGGTACACGGACAGTCTGAACTCACAGGGGTTGGACTAAAGGATTTTTCAACTTTCCTTT